>DWDX01001620.1:0-17870 GCA_018245675.1 Agara michaeli | reverse complement strand
AATCTAGACTCCCTGCCATCACTCATACGATGTTGCTATCGACTGCTCCGAGTATTTCGAGATTTGAATGCTGTAAATTGATGCAGTCTCTTTAGAAATGTCGCTCGAGTAGTTTCCTATATACAACCAGCTTCGTTAGTGCTCTGCGGATTTAATATACGTTGGGTCCCGCCATTTAACCAAATTATTTTAAATAAAGTTTATTTATCTAAATATTTTAAATAAAGATGGCTTGGCAGACAATACGGACTCAATGTATGTTCAGTACAACACTTGTTTCATTGAAGCGATTGAGCGGAATCAGTGATTAGATTAAAGAACCCAATGAATATTTCATCGTCTATAATCGTTAATCGTATGCGATGGCACAAGTACCTCTGTAAGTTTAATATACAGATTGATCAAGTCGTCCAAACATACTTTGATTTGTGGAATCCAATATCCTCGTCCTTATGTACTGGAGATTGGATCCGTCGAAACCTCAATGTTGGGTTGACCTAGATGGTTTTGGAGTCGAATTACGCTTTGGTCCGATACAATTTCAATAATACGTTAACTTGAATTACTTAATATTATGTAGGTATCCAATTAGTTATTATATAACAAATATAAACTTATATTCAGTTTACTGTCGGTGTCGAGCTAAAATTTAAACTAGGAAATTAAAATAAAAATTTAAAATTTCGTTCTTACAAAAGTAGGTCAATTTGGCCAGTACCTACTTTCTACCTTTAATTGACCCTAAGTAGTATAACGGAGAGGAATTAGGTCTCTTATTATATATTTATGAGTACGTGTGTTAGCATAACATTTGTACGTAAGATATGTGACATTTGCATATATTTCAGTTGGCGATCTATTAACCTCAAATCAGCCGTTGCTTCTAGAACACCTGTCAAAAGTTATTTGTCGTACGCAGTGTCACAGGTGTGACCTGAATATTATACGCACTTTATATAAACATAAAAATATGCTTCGTTACTTCTTTGTCGCTAATATGTGTAATAGGAAGCCTATATATTTTCACGAATGAAATGTAAATGAAAAACGAAGTATTCCAACAATTCTTTACTCGTTTCAATGCAAGATATCGGACGAGCTTTCAAAATGTGTTAAAATTCCTGTGCCGTTTTACGTATGTGATATTGTTTCATACATAGTTTCCTAGCAAATAGAAACTGTTCATATTGGTAGTAACTCAGTAGCGACGTCTCAACACACCCCTACTCACTCTCAGTGACAGTTTCCTTCCGTGACCGCTACGCGTGTGTGGAGTACGATTGTCCCTCATAATAGTTCACGCGTGTACTGTAGAGCCGTGCATTCGAGTGCTCTTCGCGTATGTGTCTTGGCAAGTTCAATGTGTTGCAGTTGAATAGAATATGTTTCATCTAGTGTTTTTTGTCTGTAGATAATGCAGCTATATATTTCGGTTTCGGTGGCGCTGTTGTGGCTGAAATGATTGATACGAATACTTATAAAAATAACACTTTGGGACAAGTAAACACCAATCTGATCACAAATTAGGCAGAGCCTGTACTATGGTAACTAGACGGCTGAAAAACTAAATATAAAACAATTGCAAATACACATTTATTAGATAATTTTACACCCAGACACAAATATTTGTCGTAGTTCGGAATCGAACCCGGCTTAGCAGTCAGGTTCACTAACCACTACACCGCAACGCACCACACACTTTGTAATGTACGCTTTTGTTTGTTGTATAATATTTCAGTGATATTAAAGGTATTCGCTGTTTTTCAAATCTTGCCCATGACCAATTGGCGATGAGCAAACATTTCAAACGATGTTTGATGTGCTGTTTAGCAATGAAGTTTGGCCGGATTATTGATAGGTTAAGCAAATGTTTGTAAAATGAACAGAACATATTGATTTTGAATACGTGTACGATTGTTTGTTGAGGACTAGGACTTGTCATGATTGCGGGTTGAATATGCTTGCCGCGGGGGCCCGGGGATTAGGGACGGCAATAAATAACACGTGTTGGCTTAGAAAAAATTATGAAGTTGTACATAGTATGAACGTAGTATGCCAGAACGTAGTAGTATGAACGTGTGTTGTCAAAATAAATGTTTGTATTTTAATCTATTGTTTTCGATCATTTTACATCCGTGAGAGGAATGATGAGGGAAGTAAACGGCTAAAGTTAACAACTTTGGTTGTTATGGAATCAAAATATCAAGGAAGGTTAAGGATAGATTTATCAATCCGCTCCAAAATGCTTGAGTTTCTTCTAGAAATAAACAATGCTTAGTTATAATGACATGCGACTACGCGGGGTCGTATGGTAACACTAGCTACGGTGTGTTCACTTTCTCTGAAGCCTTATATGTTACGATTTATCATGGCTTTATTGCAAACCATATCGTACATTGTAATACATTGTGGCGTTGATAAAAAATGCAGAAAATTACATGAACCGGGCGACCAAAATGTAAAATCTCTATAATGGTACAGCGACATGAATAAGTTAATGTTAATAAAATTCAACTTGCATGTTATATAAATAATAATTATGTGGATATTAAAAATAATGTAAGCTGTAAAAAATTTCTCATTATCAGCAACTGTTTTAGAAAAGAGTCGGAGAGAATGTTAAAGAACTCAAACTCAAACTAGTTAATTGCACAACGCTGTATGAAATTCAAGCTGCAAACTAGACTGCGATTATGTCCGATAGTAACGAGATATGCCACATGTGTTAAGGATGTACAGTATGCAGTGGTTGTACATAGTGGGAAAACCATAACTGCTTACACTAAAGCCAGGTGTAAGGAAATGCTATTGCCTTCGCAAATGTACCTACTATTCACAGGCGCATTTTTATAATCTACGTTTCTTCTTGTCTCGTTTATTTACTAAAAGAAAACAATTCCGTTTATTTAAAATAAACGAATGCCTAATGAAAGCGGAAGAGCCTGATCGTAACGGAATTCTCGAGACAGTGCGAGTAAACCGCGAAATAGATTCGTTACGAATGCGAAACTCGACCCACTTCCACTCTGTTATTACAATTCTTATAGCACCCATCATTTGATTTACGTAAATTACGAAGCTGATATTTAATTTTTTATCTTTATTTCGCATTTGATGTATATTTTTAATTTTGTACTGATCTGCTAAGTATTAAAATAAAAAGTTTCTTTTGTCGTAAATAGTTGCTTAAGATATTTCAATTATTCATTAATTTCATTAATGATTTGTAACAAAATTATGAGGTTAATAGTTACCAAATTTCGTAGGCATATATTTATTTCATAAATTACTAATATGAGTGTATAAATTTCCATATTATGCAATGACCTAAAAGTGGTGGAACGTACGTCTTTATTGCGCATGTGTAAAATTTAGAATGATCTTTATACTAACCATTTTCCCGGAACGCTATGTTTTGAGCATATTTAAAATACTGTATTGAGAAGATCGATATTTTTTTGACTTGCTTTATTGCGAAAGTGGCTATTTGCCATTAAGAGGGGTGTCTGCTAAACAGTAATCACGCTCGATATTTAATCTTGAACGTCTTCAGTATTTAACTCAATGTCATCGCCCTCGCATGTAGTTCTAGCGCTAGAGTATTTGATTGCCACATGAGAGATTCTATCTTATTTCTTTGTGATACCGACGCAGCTCGGACGGTATGCTGATAAATTTTAGCAGTTCCAGTAAGTTATCTACCACCACCTTATACCAGATAAAAATACTTAAATCGTGTCAGCGTAATGAACTTCAGTAATATTCTCTGTTTGCTACTATATATACATATATAGTAACAAGCAGAATCTCTAACTTCCAGCGTATTAAAAAAAAATTAAAATGTTCCCATATTGTAATAAGAACTTAGACTCTGAATGTACTATTATATAGCTATTTGTATTTAAGGTTGTTACGGAAAGGCAGTGTTGGGAGGAAACAGAGCGTGATAAGCAAAACCCGAAACAGCGGCTATCAAGGGAAAAATAAAGAAACAGTCATTACTGTTCGATTAGAGGTTAAGCATTTAAGTGTTTTCCACGTTTTGTGTTCAGTCATTGTGAATCTCTCACGAATATAACTTAGTATTGTATGAAAGGCACATTTTGTTTATTGTCAGAACTAATTAATCGAGCCTTAAGTTCGAGGTATTGCTTTTTGTAAGTTGTATTGCTTATTGTGTTTATCATCCTAACTGGTTATACATATTTTGTGTGTGTGCAATCTTTGTTTTTCCATTGGTTGTATTGTAGTAAATACCGGATGTGATCTTAAAATTTAAAATTACTTTGATCGCTTACTTGTTAAATCGTTGGCGATAATTTGTCGAATCGCATCGCATCGCGAAAACCCTTCGCATCGGTTCATGCGAAGGGTTTTCCGGGATCGATTCACGGACGAATTTGTTTAGAGAATTATTTTAGAGCAACAATACTTAGTAAGTCAAAGTCTATAAAACTGAGTGTCGTGCCGTTCGCAGTGTGTAAAATTTGAAAAAAAAATGTGTTCTTAAAATCAAATACCAAATATTTATTTCGACTCGATCGCCGATGATTCCTTGTACAGTTGTTTACGTAAATGCTGAGTACCTTTTATTCTGTGCACACTTGACCCAGATTCATCTCAGACCCGTATTCGGCCGCATATTGTTTCTAGACACGTGGTCCATACGAGGAATATTTTATTTATTAAACTCAATTAGCTAATAGGAGTGCGAGTGACAAAGTAGGTTACAACTCATTAACTGGCTCTCCCTGTTTTTGTGTTGCACGGATGTGGTTCGTCTCTTCCTCGACGGCTCAGCAAAAAATAGAATGCTATTTCAGTATAAAGTACTATCGGCGGTAGAAAGTCAGAAATCCGGACAAATTCACTGAAGGAAGATATTGGGTTCGTGATCACTACTGTGCTGATTCTAGGTTGTTAGAAGAAGTGCATAAATATATGAGCATTCATACAAAGAGTGCTATTTAGCGTCAGAAATAGTTGCAGGAATAGCCCGATGTATATAAACCTGGTTAGAGATTTCATCCATCACCACTATATTCCTAGTTGTGCTTACTCCACTCGCAGGCTAGAAGATTTACAATCAGTCGAGTCAAATAAACAATAAGGTAGTATGATAACAGTAAAACTGTCATTGTTATTTCCTTATTTTACGAATTAGTTTGCAAGTTTTCATCAGCAAATATTTCCTCCGTGCTTATGGTAGGCGTACATTTTACAACAGAGCTCACGGACACTCGTGACTTAATTAAATTTCAATCTTAAGTGCCTCTTAATTGAATTGACGAGACGCATTCCGTGCAATAAAATAAAATCATGGATATTGTTTATGTAATAATATATAGCGATATTTAAAGTTTTGTGGTTTATAGGCATGCAATTTTTAATGAAGGCAATTTTATTTTCGCTTGCATGAAATTCAGTTTAGAAAATTTTTAGGTTTGAACAACCTCGTTTATTTCTGTAGGGACCTTATTAAAAATTCTCCCTGTAGAACGGGCCCTGTATGAATATTTGTTGTTGTTTTTGTGACTAAACATTTCGATTGCGGTTTCCCTCTACCTACTTTAGTTCTCGTGTACTCAGAGAGAAATGAAGTAAATATCTTCCGTACTGTGTAATGTAATAACATATAATATAAATGTCCTTTCCCGTGTTGTTCCATGTTAAACTACTCTAAGAAGAACATCAGCTATCTATGGAATACTCGTTGGTATAAGTTTTTTTAAAATTCCTTTTGGCTATTTAAGTACATTAGGAATTTTTAATGAACCAAATTCAGGGAAAACTTCAAAAAATATTATGTTGCGCTCTATCGCAGCTTTCAACGGTAAACATTGAATATTTCGATAGTTAGCATTCTCGGGCAATTTGCACAGAATAGTAGTTTGTTCGTGTTAGTAAGGTAACGAGATTTTGCTTGAAAATAGCGATTGTACGTATTGAAATGGTATAGTTCTATTTGCTCAAATAATACTTTTTGTGATTATACATATAATTTGGGAACATCATCTTCATCATCATTGCAGCCCAACGACGTCCACTGCTAGACATAGGTCTCCCTCAAACATCACCATAACTAGTGCTTTTTGTATTGACCGGTTCTCCGCGGGTCTGACCAGGTCTTCTGTCCATCTGGCGGTTTGCCGGTCTACTCGGAGTCGTCCGGTGCGTGGTCGCACTCGAGACTCTTTTTACCCCAACGAACATCAGTCCAGTGTCATTTGGAAATATGCGGACTAAGAATTTGATTGAAATAATTTAACACCCTGTAATTATTCATGATTACGTGAATCACTAACTAAATATATTCCGTATGGATCGTAATTAAGTAATAATCTAAATGAGATACGTAACAATCATAAATCAAAGGAATTATTCAAATTATCTGTTTGTAGTGCGTGACGCGTTGTGTGATCGTGTGATGCATACGCACTGCATGTAGGGTTGCCACAAAGTACATACAGTATTCATTGCTCTTTTAATAACGCATTTTTTTAGGTCGCGAGTGATATAATAATAATACATTTCAAAAGAATAAATAGAAGTCATTTTATAATTTTCATTAATCTCTTTTTATACAAATTTATAATTTGATACAATTAAGTGTGTGACGTCATATATTAAAGGTTATATGATGCATTAATACAACGCATATTTTATTCAAATAAGCATAGTTATTGCTTTAACTTATTACACCTTTATTATTTATTAGCATTTCCTTAAATAACCTCAAAATAATGAATAGTTTTTGTCTTATATACTTATTATATTTTTACTCCAAAAGGTAAAAGAAAGAGATCAGCGTCACATTTAATAGTAAATGATAGGAACTCCCCATAGAATAGTGTTTTATATCATTTGAGAGGCAGGGTCAGGTAGCAATTTTACACCATCCTTGAAATGTTTCAATGAAACATGGAAACTGGAAACACTACAATAAGAGCATTTCACAACATAAACATTGTGGAGGATTGCGAATATTTTAGCTGGTTTCTCCTTTTGCATCGATATATGGAAAATCCATTTAAGGTTCAAATGTAATTATCAGCCCGTCAATATTACTGCACATCCAATCATGTTGTGTTACAAGCAAGGACATGCCTTCAATAATGCGGGCTTATTTAATATACAAAGAGACGTTAACAAGATTAGATACACAAATATGCTTTGTGTTTGTTTGTGTAGCATTTTGATAACGCACTGTGATTGCATAGATTTAATAGACACTAAATATGTCTGCACGTTAGAAACTTAATATTACTAGAACAACTACTGTATGATATACCTATTTAAATAAAATTCGTTATTATATTCGGCATGATATTGCACGTAGTTATGTTTTCTTTTTCCGAACGAAAAACAGAAGGGGAGTATTCTTTTTATATTTTCAGCAGAACATCTTTCTTGCTCCGACTAATACACTTTGACTCACGTTATGTAAGGCCACTGTTACCGTTTGTGCTCTTGTCTCACTACCGAGCGTGGAATCAAAATGAAATGACGCGACATACGTCTTTTATCCATACTAAAAACGTCAATCACAAAAGACGAAATTCTTCCTTTGTGATATATATTACTTTCATATTTTTAGTAGTTTGGTTTGCAAGCATATTACTTTTATATTTTTAGTAGTTTGGTTTGCAAACATAGCATTTTTACTTATGTGAATAGTCACGGTCTGTAACCAGTCGAGCAAGAGTCCAATCTTAATGACGTTACATAATATTAACAATGCAATTAAATTGACATTAAACCCAGCCTGAAGCGCGTAGTCGCTGGTAATAAGACGGGCGTCTTAAGTTGGAACTGTAACATAAATAAAATGTTACCAAATGTACCGTTAAGTTTACGGCTTGGCCACTTTACTTTTATGGGTAATATTGCACGTAATAACGATATTTTTATACTTGTTTCAGGTAACTTCGCTATTCATTATCGGGACGGATTCATCGGCCACCGCGAAACGGGGTTTTGGAGTGCCCACTTTTTGTGATGGTGAAAGTTGTCACAAAAAGACTTGGCTCGCTGCACCAATTACGGTTTTTGAGTATTTCATTACAGATTTTGCATGTACATATTTATGTTCAGTAAATATCGGTATGTAGTTTAAGTGATTTTGTTTCGAATGTTGCAGTATTTCACGCACAAAAGATTGCAGACAAGCGTTTACATTGCTTATGTAAAGGATAACCACTTTCACTTTTTATCTATTGTTAACCAAGTAAATAGCCTTATGATAAAATACATTATCGTTATATTATCTTGTTTACTTTAAAATTTGGCACAAGGCTTCGACGGACACGCAATCTATGACAACACAACATTTTAGTTAGTTTATCTGCAAAATCCGGTTCGATTTGATAAGAAACCGAGCTTTCGAAATTTAGGGCCACTATTGTTATTTTTTGTTGCATATTTAAGATAAAAATATTAACCACGTTTAAAGTCTATATTTATTAGTTATAAATAATAATAATAAAAATAACAATGGCATGAATGTCCTATAAATATTTTATTCTTCATTAACAGTCAATTAACTTACATTGTTCACATATTATTTTACACTTACAAGGTACAATAAATAATATAAAAAAATCATGTATTATACGCGAATTGTACATTCACTGAAACATAAAATAATGTAATTCTTGTAGTAGGAAAAATTATTGAAACAAAATTATGTTATTGCAAGTCAAATTTCATCTAATTATTCATGATAAGATGCATGTGCAAATTGCTCGATTTAGAATTGTAGATTCCTATTCAATTCTGAATGTTCATTGTTATTCATGCAACGAGACAGTTACAAATAAATGTTGTTACGAAAAATTTACCGGTTAATATTAAATTGTACTATTCATACGTAATTTACATTTGGCTACACGGCATTCTTTTGTTTTTGGACTAGGTATCTTTGGCGCCGCTTTCTGCTAAGTTTTAATTTTGAAATAGCGCTCAAAGATTAATTACAATTCGTTTTAACACAAGTAAAGTTCTAGAAAGTTTCTGTGAACGAAATTTACTATATCTATTGTATCTATATATTTGGGTATGAACGAAAACTTTGTACCCTTTTTAAGCATATTGCCCGTACAGAGGAGTATGATTTCGTGACAATGTTATAGTTTACATGGAGAAGTGCAAAAAAGCAGCAATACTAAATTAAATGAAACATTCATTGTTTACGTTCATATCGTTAATGTCGAAGAAATAATCCGAGGAAATGTCAAAAAACATTCTATTATCTATTACTTTTGACGTATAGGCTTAGTCATATTAAAGTTCATCTAAAGTACTATATGTAGTGACATTCTCTGTGACCCCAAAAAGGTCAAAAGCGTTTAAATTTAAAAATCAATTCATTGAACTACGGTCTTCCTTGAAACGCTGGGCGACCGCTAGTGTGATTGACTTGAATCCTTGTGTCGTATTGATTCATAACCACACATCAGAATTCAATAGCAGACACGCTAGTTTTATTAGGAAGGAGCGAGGACGCTCGTGTCCCAAGCGTTGCGGGTTAAGGTCGCACAATGGATATTGAGAACTACATCCATTGTTAATAAAATGATACACCAGTAGTTACATTAACATTTCGATCGACCCGTCAATGCAGTGGGTAATAGGTAACTGACTGCTTAGTCGGGGTTTGCGTGTTTGAATCCCACACATGACAATACTTGCGTGATAAGCACGTGTATAGTTTTGTGTCTAAGGAACGAATACTATTTACATACCTATATGTATGTTTAGAAATGTATTCAAGTATTTTATGTACTGTTTGGTTATGCTGGTTCTGTTGTGATATTAATATAAGATTCGAGCGTTCCATATCCGGCGTATATCAAAGTAGCCGAACTGGAGAATATAAGGTTTCCCGCCATCAGGTATTTTTAACAGTGAACTGAATATAAAATGAAGTGGTGTAACATATAGTAACACTATCAGCGTGTTTCCACTCGCGTGCCTGATATCAAAGGCTTGTTCATTTAACAGAACTATCGTGCAACTTCGTCGGCAGGAAATGAGTCCGCGGTGCATCGTTACGATTCGTTCCGTCCGTCGGTTACGCAAAGCTACAACTTTACCGCAAACAGAAATTTCTAGCTCTGTCGCTCGCCCGCTCCCAACTTTCCATCTCCTTTCTATTTAACAAACCTTGCATTGTACTCGAACAATTTATAATTCCAAGGATTTAGTTCCAACCCCGTCGTTATGTTACCACTGCACAGTTATAGAAATGGCAGCCGACCTGAGAACTTAACTATTTTGATTAATAAATGTCGAGACAAGACTTATTATAGATAAAACAGCGAATCATTAATCAGATATAAATTCATTTGCACTGCAGGAACTTATAATTATTTCATTTAATAGGTTTGAAAGCTAAAAGCATTAAACATGCACTTTCCAGTACCCAGCATGATTAGACCGTAATTTTCAATGGAAAAACATTTAATCATCAGATCATTAGGTACTTATATTAATGTTCAAAAAGTATTTATGGATTATTTATTGTACAGGATTATACATGTACAAGTTTTAAAAATGTTTTACTGAATCGAATGTATAGAGGCATTCTCTCTAGCTACAATCCTCAATTAATCATACAATACACGCTTTTCATAAAGAGAAAAAGTCTGTTATTTTTATACATGTAACTGATAATTATTTTAGTTGTAATTGGTCACTTAACCAAATGTCATGTTGTGGACTATGTGGATTTGTCAACAGTGCATTAGTCAGTGCTACGCAACGCAGTCGGGTACAAAGTCACGTTTACGACCGCGATTGCGATTTCAAGTTATTTGCGGCGCACAATCTAAATATCTCATTAAAGCACTGTCCGAGCAAACTTTTTAATAAACGACGAGCGCCTAAAAGACGCGCTTCACACTTGAACTTTTAGGGTTCAGTTTCATTGGATTTAAAATTAGATGTCCTCATATACATAGGTAGTAATAGAATAGGTGTCGGGTCGTGATAATAATTATGTAATTCTGAATCAAGTTTCGAAAGGTTTATTATTCATAACAAATGAATCTGCTCTTATGCCATAACAGGCTTTAAAGAAATCAAACCTGATTAAGTGTATTGAACTTTTATGAACCAAAACCTAACGTACAAAGACCTTTTTTATTCTCAATTATAAATAGAATAACATAAAATCTTTCGATCAAATATGTGCGTTTGAAATAATCTAGATATTTTGTTAGTCTGCGCTAAAATTGAACATTGGATCTAAAAATGAAAATAACACCATAAACTTTTCAAGTTCTACCGGAAAGCTTGTACGATCTATGAGATAAATTTCTATGTGTTTATTTTTGTATGCATTTCGCCTTGAACGATTTATAATTAAACTGTTTGGCATTTCGACTGTATAGTGTTTTAACAGCTAAGTCTGGTGCGCGAAAAATCCTATATTACAGTGTAATGTAGCAACTCCGACTGCACGCGTCGACTCCGTCACGAGTCTGTCGTAACCGATACATTCGATTGTGGCTTTCGCAAGTCTCACCGCCGCCCGGCTGCCGGCCACGTTCGGAAACGGACCCCCTTTGTTCTAACTCCTCACATTGAGCAACCTTGATGATACTTGTACTGTCGCATCCATTCAACATTGAAACCGCCCAGCGTATTCTTGCGACAGCAATCGTGTAACGCCACGTAAATAATTCATCCTTCATCCACATTTAGTTATTATGCGTAAGATTGCAATGAAGTTCATCAACATAACACACTGGAATAATACCGAATAAATGTAAACAAATATCCTTCGTGGCATTTTTATGAAGCCATTTTATTTTGATGTGCGGGATGCATTTACGACGTCATACGTGGATATAAATTTTATTGGATTTCGGACTGAGTTATACGTAATATTTTTTTTTTAAGTTGGTTGTTTTCATGGTAACTGTCTGAAGTTTGATGTATCGATAATGTGCTAACTATACTAGTTAAAACTGGCAAGGTGAACTGACGTGAGCGTATAAATTAAGAAGTTTAATCAATTTAACCTTTCTGTAGGAAATATTACAACATACATGTACGGTAATCATTGAATGATCTCACATATAAAATTTTGTTTTTACATTAATGAAAATTTACCTGAATACTCCTAAGAATACTCAAAATATTATTGAACGGATTTTTACCAATACCTGACCTACAATTAATATAATACAGAAACACCGTATTTCAAAATATTTCAAATGTGTATGTGCTTTGAATATTACATAACTAATTGGCAGCGTTGCGTGGTTGTAATTTGTTTTAATAAATGTAATATGTCACGCAAATCGCTAGACCATTTTGGGCAAAGTGAGCCTTGAAACGAATTCTTTATGGGCGCTATTTGTTCTGAAACGAGACTTGTATGTTCTCGTGTCATTATATAAATGTAGTTCCTGTACCATTACAGCTAATGATATTCGTCCAACAATGCAAATTAATACAGTGAATTAACACAATGAATTCGGATAAATGTTACAGCGCTCACTTCTTATGTAGGTAACTGTTTTATTAAAGTTGTGGAAAATTAATGCCTCCATTGTTTTCATTAGATCGTCAACTGTTTCTCTAACAAATTCAAAGAAATGTGAATAACTCGAACCTTCATTCACAGGCATTCTTAATTTATTCCCGGGGTTGACAACATTTGTGGAGGCGTCCTCGATTGGATTTTATTTCTCTCTAAGGTTGTCAATGGTAATAAATATCCAAGCAATTAACCGGTGAGTCTGTTGTGGCCACAAAACTGCTGCGTCTAACAAAGCGAACGAAGACTGAAAGAGTTCGATCCAAGGGAGTACCAGTCCATTCCCATTGCGATCCAGCAACGTCGCTACATGTGTTAAGCGGTAAAACTGTATAAATAAAAACCGCACATAAACCTGTACTCTTTGTCGTGAAATGGTTTATCGTTTTGAGATTTCCCATTCATAAGTAAAACAATCTTTTGTGTACTCCATAAATGTATTCGAAAATTTCAATAGCCTATTAAAATATATCTGCGTAACAAAGGAATTCATTGAAATTCTTTGCGATATCTCGTTCGCGGTCGGAACATGAAATTTCGTTTAGAATTATTCGAGAGATTTGTGCCTTTTTTTGAACGCAATGCTGTAATTGTAATTACAATCATTGATTGTTCGAATCAATGTTTAGGTATTCAACGTACAAAAATGTATGTTGTCACATTTCAAAACCAATTTCTATCGTTACAATATTTTTTTATGTTGCCCGCTAGATTTAATAGATTAAATAAGTTAATGTATTTACCTTTACGCGACATTTGCGTCGTTTTGACTATGTCAATTTCAATTGTTAAAAATTAAAAGCACGTGGTTTTGTTTGAGCATCGTGTTTATAACTAGGTAATTGTGATTTGAATTGAGTATGTTGCAAATGGAAAGCGATCGTTTTGATTAAACATTTTATTAAGTTACCTATTTATTATATGCAATTAAAAATACAAAACATCATTTCTAATACGAAGGTACCTACTGTGAGATCGGATTTTCGAGATGCGGTGTGTAGATCAACTTACGCGCCGTGACCTTGCTTGTGCTTGTCATTATGGCCAATGATTTCTCGCGTCCATACTTTCGCTGTGAATCTTTCTAGAGAAGATTGACCACCCATATGAATGGAAATATCTCGTATAAAAATTGCCTTTTTAATGAATTTTATGTCTTTGATGATCTAACAAATGTATTGGTAACTGAAAAAAACCATACGAAAAGTTAAAAAACTTCAAAATCTTTGTTTGATGGTAGGTATTTGAATATTTCTGCATTTTATTACAGCACAACATTTGATAGAGATTAACTTAAGTGTGAACAATGACCAGTAGTTTCATTTGCGAGTGCTCGAAGTGACGCACGCAAATCGCGCGTATGCTCGGACGCGGTATTGAGAGCAACTTCGCGACCTTGCGTGCTGGTATTACGCTTTAATTTGCGTGCGACGGTGCCTAGCCACTAGTCTGACAATGTAACTTAGTTATTGATTAGTTGTTACAAATTTTTGATTAATTCGAAATGCTTATATCTAACGCCACTCGTGAAGTCAAACTATTACTGTTACTTTCATATTATAGTATGTCGACAAAAATGACAAATCAAATTATTTTTTTATCTGGCACGTTTTATGTTCAGAAAGTACGTTCTCTTCAGGTACTCGTGTTATATACGTCAGAGTGAATTTACTGTTGTTTTATGTAAGTTAAAAGTAGTACCTGTACCGGGTATCGTATAAAACAGAACCGTAAAGTCCTCGTAGGTGCTCTACGTGTTATAAAACCAAGGCCGCAACGTTCACACGGCTCGAGTTCAAAAACGAGTGCCGGTAAAGCGTTTCTGTAACAGTGTTGGGAATTGTGCGAGCTAAACTATGTTTAGGTAACAAACGGACGAGGAAATAATACTTCTTCGTTTTACTGTTGGTGCATTCTAAAAATGGATTCTTGTGCTTTTTTTCGTTTGAGCAGAAAGAGAAGTAAACAGTTATTGTTACGGACAGTTTTATTGAGAACTAGGAATAGTACGATTTTATACGAGATAATTCGTTCCCACGCAGCTTTTTTACATTGCAATATTTTTTTTGTCTAAAATTAGAATATGGTCATAGGAATATCTTACGCAGATATTAAACTAGCTTCTTGAGTTTCGACCGCTCGTAACAACTATTGCCACGTAAAAAAAGCACAGAAAGCCATCCCAAAATATATTCACATCAAAAGTTTTATGGCTGTTACATGAGTTCACTTCTACGAAACTTATATGGCGACGGACTTGATAGTATCATTAATTTTTTGTCCTTCCAGCGGTGCAGAAATGTGTATTGGAGCAATGATGCAGAAAATTGACTTAAATTTTTACGCAACAGTAATGTCATAAATGCTAAGTATTTTTATGTTTGTACCGAGCAATTGTCTGTGATTATTATTAGACATCGTTTTTATAAGGTTAAAACAGACAAAAAAATACTTATCCGCATCGTAAAAAATGGCTAAAAAAGAGGTATCAAGATCACTGACAATGGCAATCGCGGAATCTGTGGCCACGACTAAGGTCAGTATTATAAACAAGATGTTTTTCATTACACAAAACTGAGAATGGTTCATTATATTTTCGTTCATTTCAGCCTGCAGATATAAACATATGTTAATTTACATACTGTAATATTATTGTCTACTGTAATATGTAAAACAAAAATGTGAACCAAACACACCCTATATTTTTCCTCTTCACTTGTTATTGTTATACGGATCAAATGACAAATTGCCAATATAGAATACATAATATCCGCTGAAATAGGATTCCTCTTATCGTCGTAATAAACACGCATTTCAACGCGTGTTCGGCAGGCCTATCCCGAATATATTATCCTGATTGCCTATCCATCATTTTCGAATAGAGCTACGTGGTCCACCTCGGCCATTAATCTGAGATATTGTGGCGTCTCCACTCATAAATCGATGGTGTTCGACGATGTATTTGGTTATGAACGTCGTGTGGACAATAGTACATTGGTGTCAAGACCGTTAGTTCCATTCGGACGGAATAGCTTTGTCTAGTTTGAGGGCCAAATGTCAATTGCAAATGTAAAGTTTGTTTTCATCCTAACATTTCATCCAAGGCTGAGGAACCAGGAAAACGTGACCCAAAAGGGACGAACGTAATGTTTCTGTCGCAGATAATCTTTTCAATAATATATATCCTTACGTCTTTATAAGGGCCTTGGATTTTATGTGTATTGGTACATTCTTTGATCTTGTCAGGTGCGGAATTTGATTTATTTAGTAGTAAAACTGTAACGAATGTCGCTTTGTATATTTAATCTAATATATTTTGTGTTTTATCTGGTGCTTCTATGTATTTGTATCGTCAGTAACATTTTCATGACTAAATAGACATTTACATTTGAGTGTTTATCTTTATCTTTACTACTCGTAATTAAAAACTAAATAAAAGGAAAAACTCATAATTTTGTTATTCTATGTGTATTAAAATTGAATTAATAAACAATGCCACTCCAGAACGACTAACGATACTTAAATGACGGCTTTTAGAGACGCCGATTAAGTTAATGTAAAGTACAATGTGCTTCGGTGTTAATTAAGTTTACACATATCGTGTCGTGCGAGTTAATGTATTCCATACGAAATTGGTTCTGTATCGGAATGGCTTTGACCCGCTTCGTGCTGGATGTACGTTTTAAATACATACCACCTTTGTTCTCGAATCACTGTCAATTAACAGCAAATGTAATATGTATGTTGAGGGTTGTTCGTCGCCGAATATAACGAAGTATGTCTATTGTTTTCGCATTTAAAATTCAAAATAAATATAATATGTCGGAATTGAACTTTCATTTTAAAAGCGTATGATAATTTCTACTTTCAAGATTCTTGTTGTGTTAATTACTTTGATAGGTTTATCCTAGATCCGTAAATAACCGTGCAACTATCGACATTGGGAATATAACTGAACGTCTGTTACGTTTTTACGTCATAAGTGTTAAACCGGTTTTGTAGGAAACTGCTACGGATGTGACATGGCTACCGGGAATGGGTTAAGGCTATCTAGAATCAATTAAAATGAATAAGATATTGAGAGATTGTATGAAAACATTTTGCGGATCCGTAACAAGTTGTCATAAGAGGCCAATCGCAAGTACGTAACGCAAAATCTATATTTTGGCTATCTTTCTGTACTCTACCCTCTCTCCTTGTTTTACATTTTCTGTAATTTCCCTAACAATAATAAATTCTGGTCATTTTGGAATAATATTAGTTTTAATATTTAATAATAGTATACTTTTAAAAATAAATATCTATATATTTATTATATCATTATAAAACTGTCAATTTGTAAAGAAAAACAAATAATCTTTATATATTAATCAGATGTTCAAGGATCTTTAGAAATGTCGATGTACCTACTGTTTTCTTTGTTTGTGGAAATTCATTGGATCGTAATGTGAATTTAAAAAAGCGGCAAGGATAAAAATCAGAATTCATCGACTGCAAACATCGCTCGTTCTTTGACTCCCCCTTTATCATAATGTCGTCCCACTAAGCAATATTTCTCTCTACCCCTGTTAACGAACGTATTTTCTGACCCCTAACAATGAGTAAATTATAAATGGGTATACTTTTCAACGAAATTGCGTTATCTCTTACAACACAAAGATGAAATGATGTAAAGCAAGCCTTAACGCCTTAGGTTTCAACAGTGTTCCAGTACAAATCCCGCAATGTAAGGTGATCGACATCCGCGGAGTGTCGCGCAGACGGGAAGCCATGCCCTCGAGCGCCGCTGAACACCAGTTACTGTTGACCGAGCAGGATGTTATGCTCCGGCAACTTCGCCGAATGTCGCTGTTTTTTCCAACATACCCGCTTTGTGATTGTTTTATCGCGATTCTGTTTTTAATATACAGTGGACCACTGTAACTGTACCGTACACTTTAGTCGAACTGTTGCAATATTTTTAGTGGATTATTATTATTCATCGCGACAGAGGGTTTTGGGTCCGTGAATATTTGTGTATTAACATAATCAATTCAGCATACCATTTTCATCAACTTTAAACAACAGTTATATTATAACAATAGCTTTACTGCAAACTGCATTAATAAAATGAATGTTTTGTTCTCTCGTTTGCTATCGTTTGTGTTGTTACAGTACATATATTTAGCCAGTTCTTAACGTAACAAATAATAATTTATCACATTGTCGCTAAGCATCTTTTATGCCAATATCTATTTAATCGGATAGACTGCCTCGTTGGTCGGGCGGTTGCTAGCGCGACTGCCGATCGGGAGGTCCTGGGTTCAAATCCCAGGTTGGGTAC
>DWDX01001619.1:0-17881 GCA_018245675.1 Agara michaeli | reverse complement strand
TAAGTAATTCTTATACAGATAATAATGTATTATTACACACAGACACACATTAAACAAATGTGCTTATCACACAAATGTATATCTTGGCTGGGAACTGAAACTGAACAACTAGTTTATCGGTCAGTATCTAACCACTACGCCTACAGGGGAGTCAATGACCTCTAAACATAGTTAGGCGATATCAGTAAATCAGCATTTAAATGGCACTTTAGTATCGCTATCGTTAAACTTCATCGTTAAGGTAAGCCTTATACACCAACAGGAATTGTCAACTTACTTGTCAATATAATGGGAATATTGCCGGGAAAGTATGCCCAGCTGTGGGCTTTGAATATTGCGGACCAATTTAAACCTAAGTGATTAAGAATACTCAACAATGCATTCGTCTATTTATTAATAAATATAGGTGTCGATCGATGTGTTGTCTCTTTCTATCATTTGTATATTGTAGGTACCCATAAAATATACCTGTCTCATTTATTTATAAAATGTAAAACTTCTAAATCTGAGTGCTGAACTGCAAGGATTATTGCATCTATTCAGAATAGGAAATAATAGATTTTTTTTTTCATTCTGGGGTCACATAGTTGGACACACAGAAAAAAAAATACATAAAAATAAAGAAATTAGAAAATAATTAATAATAAAATATATGACAAAAACGTAATATTCAAAAGTACGGAAATCAAAATTTAAAAACATAAAATAAATGAAGAAATTTTTCGACATTAAAAAAAAACTATATTCTGCTCATCTGCTGGAAATATTTCTGCTGATTAACAGCAGAGCGGCATCTCTCGTTTTCCTAATCGAAGTGCTGCCAACTGAAGCGCTAGGCATTCCAGTTTAGTCACACACAATTATCGCGACTAGTTGGACTAGTTCGGAAGGTCTTATGCCGGTATGTGTGTGTATCTTGGAAGTTGGAATATAATTAGCACCTGCTGGTAGTAAGAGACTGACTGGGGTTCTGGGTTCTGGGTTCTGGGTTCGATTTCCATCCAGATTATTTTGTTATCAGCAACGTACGTTTGTTGTGTCTTATAAGTATGAATTAAGATATTTCTTTACGTATTTTTATCAGGCATTTTTTAGTTACTTTAGCAAAGGTTATTCCCACGTGTTAGTTAAGTGAGTTATATTTGTTTCATACGGTTCCTACCTGTTCAATCTAAATACTGTTATATTTGTACTGTGTCTGGGTGTAATAAAAAAAATGTATATACAAGTATTATATTGTGTGTACATATGTATGTTTATCAGCATTCCGGTTACCATAACACAGGAATTAAATTGTCTCATTTGGAAACAGATAGCCGTGTGTGAAATTTTTCACGGTTACTATTATTATTAAACATAGAGAAACCGAGCAACGCCGGGCCGTCACACTAGTGCACTATAAACGTTATGATTTATACACCACCCCAGCGGCATCCCCCAGTAAATCACAAGCGAATTGCCTAAACTCACGCATTTTACGAATGTCTACCCTGATTGTGTCCGACTACGGGAGAAGCGGCGAGCGGAGAGCGGAAAGCGGAAAGCGGTTAACAGGTACGCCAAAACGCAAATTTATGGTAGTCAAAAGAAAAATTTGCAATTCTACCCGCAATATAACAGAAGTAGTAAGTAGCGACATCCATCTTAACAGCTTTTTGGTCCAATGTTTGTAGTATGTTCAGGACACAAATAAATGTATAATTCTACCCGCAATTAACAAAATTAGTAATTAGCGACATCTAGCTTAGCTGTTTTGTCTAGTTCTTAGAATCGTTTTTAGACTGAATATTGAATATTGTACAAACTGAAATATAAACAATTTAAGATTACGTAACATCACGCCTGTAATCTCCTTAAGGGGTAGGCGGAGGAGTGTAGTCACCCCCACATTTCACCAGTTACGTTTAAGTCCCACAATGGAATAGGTGGTGAGCCTATTGCCATGCACCGGGCGCACATCCAGACTCCGAGTCACTGCTAGAAATTCTAGATTAGAGAAATCCAACAGTATCCAACCAAGGATTTGAACCCAGGACCTCCCGATCGGCAGTCGCGCTAGCAACAGCCCGACCAACGAGGCAGTCGATTATATATATTTATAATTAACACTAACACATTGCACAAGACAAAAACAATAATATTAATTACATATAAACTAAATTAGTCAATGTCTTCACAATAGATATTAGGTACTAAACTAAAAATAATTACTCAATCTTAGATGTTAAGATATTTTTTTTATTATTATTATATTGATATTTAACCTCAGTAATGCACTGGAGATGTCCTATGCCTAGCACGAGTGTAATTTTAATTAGTAATGAATTTACAGTGTACTGGTAGACTACCGTGTCCTTTATACATACACATATCTACTGTGACTCATCATAGCCTCAAATCATTTATTACTGAGTTTACCTACATATATGTTATACTGTATAACTTATACATACCTGCGGAACAATTATGACCGATTCATATGCTATATTATATGTATAACCATAGTTTTATATATGCATTATATTATAAGAGTTCATCTATGCTGCCGTTGGGTTATCTCCAACAATCAAACTTGACTCCCGCTATTCTAGGGTTATGTTATTATGTCTTGAAACTTTGAAAACGTCCGACAACACGACGGAACTTGTACTCGAATCAAATATGGTAATCAAAATATTTATAATTTGCATATCAATAGATATATTTTTGATATCTTAAAATGTGTGAATATCTAAGATGGATCGTACGAAAATAACTAATGTCCCGTTCGCTACGAAGTCTGTCCCGCAAATGGTGTAATAGTAATTAATGTTTCCGCTATCTGCGGAACAGATTTACGACGCCACGCAGAAATTACACCGCGGAAATCTAGATTGCTGTAAAATCAAAGTGAATGTTGAAGCGCGCACTCGTTATGGGAACGCGGCTTTCTGAATGATTCTTTAGCTTTGTCCCCGTTGGATTGTTTGTCACACGACTAGAAAGAGATTTAGCGACGGGCGCATACGCTTTTGTTCTTTGTTACTCTTAGTTATTCATTACTTAAAAGTTTTTCCCAAGCCCAAAGTTTGACGTTCGAGTTTAATTGATTTTTGTTTGACTTCATATATAAATGCATACATTTTATAAGAGCACGTAACAAGTTCGATTTGGTTACAAGGATTCGAATCCAAACCCGCCGGAGTGAATTTCAAACCGCTGAGCTATCACTGAATTTATCGTGACGTATTCGACCAGGTTAGTATCGGAACCCTCTGAGCGGGCTAACAACGTAGTGGAATTGGTGACTAATGCATGCTCTAGTAGTAGTGCCTGATAGTAGTATAGTTTTGATTAGAATATAGGCATAAAAAAAGACAAATTCTATTGACATGATATGTCACCGTGTTTTGTTCTTGTGTTCTCTTCCAAATGTCTGTTCACGCCACGCCTTTTATAATATATTGAATTATGAAATGTTCACAATAAACTACTCCGTTTTTTCATCAGTTTTAATTAGGTTTTAAAACGCCGGTTTGTGTAAATGCTGCACACTTAATGTTGTGAAGGAGTCGGGCGTATATGACGACAATCAATAACATCGTGGCTGCCTTAACCCCATTACGTCACAGAAATATAACATGCCCCCAACAATTAATCATGTCATTGTTAAAGCTGTTTTACCCTAACGCCATATTCCGTTAAGGAAGTTAATAATTTTAATGGAACAAAAACAATCTGCCCTTCTTACTTCCGACTCTAAAATGCAATTAAATTATAAATATGCTTACAAAATTTCCATGCGATGAGAATCTTAAAACAAAAATACTCATGCATTCAAAATATTATACACTATTTTTCAATTGGTTTAAAGCATCTTTTGAAATTTTGAAACGATTTGTTGAAAGCATATAATAATCGGATAAACGTTCACACTTCGTTCAATACCACCTACTAATATAAAACATTTTGGTCTCGCATTTTTTGCGTATAAAAACCTGTAGATACTTCTAAGATGGCCCCTAAACACACCATCACGTCTGAAGATAAGTTACATACAAGTGAGAAGGAACCGTGCACTACCTATTACTACACAAAGGAGGCGCGGTAAGAATGTTTTGTGCGGGCAAACAAACGCTCCGGCACATTCACAGCTAAGCAAAGCTCCCTCAGCTTTAGCTCACCGCTGTGTAAACTGAACGCGGAGACGGTAGTCCACGATTGAAGGAATTTTGAATGGCTTTTGTGGTAATTGCATCTAGTTTTTGGGTCGGATTCTCGTCTCTTTGACGTTCTTACGACACAGACGTTTTGAGTGTGAAGCTAAATGTTCCTTAGATTGTGACTGCTTGAGCTTCTTCCCAAGGCTTTTTGGAGCTTAAATATCATATTACGCAAAGTAACATGTTCGAAGTTTGCTAACTGGGGGCTGATATAAAGTACACACAGATGATGGTAAACACATCTTTAGACGATCACCCAATAAATCAGTCGTATAATTCAATCAGCAACAGCTTAATAACGATTTTTGAGATATGATTATACATAATGCAGTGGAGTATTATATGTAATATATGTACATATGTAATATATGTACATTATTAATATAATCGCTTTTATTTACTTTCATTAAAAGCCGCATTCACCACGTTTTAATTTAATACCTCTTATCTGCATTGATTTTTGTCTAACATTAAAATTTACTAGTAAAACGCTTACGTTAATTAGTCCCTTTTTACTGCTTCGCAAAAGGTATAATAAATTTTAAACGGATATATAAATCTTCTTAATAACACTATTAAATTCTTGCAGCATTCGATGGAAATTCGTTGTGGCTCCAACTGTTGTGCCGAATAATTCTGTAATACATGCGACATACATAATAGACTGCGTCTCAGCTTGTCGCCGGCCATCCCCACGCTAAGTTCTGGTGTCCTCTGAATACTTTATAAGGATTCTGCAGTGCGCGTGCACTTGTGTATTCTATGTACAAGTATATTCCTTGCAACTTTTAATGTAATTTTTATGTAACATGTACATAAAAATTAAAACTTTTATCGGCTTGTGAATGTGTACAGAAGTTTATGTAATGTTCGAATTGAGAAAAGGTATTTAGGATGTACCTATATAAATTATGTATATCTATATCTGTATATCTATATCTATCTCGAATCTATCTGCCATTTTTAAACTCTATTTCCATTTTTTTCTATATATTTGTCTATTGCGTTCGATGCAATAGGCATTTCGGGAATTCGAAGTAAAAATTAAATCAAAATATCTTGCTTATGTGGAATAAAAAAATAAATATACAATTGTACAATCAACCTCCGCTAAGAGGCGGTCTTCGGGTAAGCCACATTCACCTTTGTATGATTAGTTTACGGATCAAAGTCACCTTCGTAACCTGGCTTTTAGGTATATCAATCACATCTATATAATACCTATGAATTTGTATGGGTTTTATTGTACATTTCCTTCTTAGTTTCTTAGTGTAGCCGCCTGTTGATATGTTACATCGATTATCATAAAATTCAATTAAACTTACTAAGTTTTAATTTTTTAACTGTTAGTCTAAATAATTCCTTTGTTTGATTAATAAACACGTGTTAAAGAACGAGCCACTGGAAATGATTAATTGATTATTAATCATTATTAAAAATTTCAGGAAAAATCTTTGAAATTCTTCTGTTGTTGTTTCATAAATGTTGTCTCCAAAATTTTTATTGACAATACTAAAAAAAAAATCGGCCGACAAACACCGATGAAAACAGTACTAAACTATTTTGACTCTACTTATTTATATCTATATACAAGAGTCACGTGTATACCAATAATACTATATCAACGTTTATGAGACCACTTTTGTATAGCGAAACTCGATTTCCAAGTGAAGTACATAGGTACATTTTCTTTACGTAATGGGCGGTCATCTCATTACCGGGGGTCGATTTACGGTCGCCACTTTTCATTATAGAGGCTAATAAATTACGGTAATGAGATTGTGTGACGTGAAGCACTTGTGAAACGAATAAACACGCCGCAACGTCAAAGACAAAATTCAACGTCAGAAAGGAAGACTGTTACCTTGTAGAAGATTAACATTCCGTTGGAAATATTCCGTTGAGAATATTCGACTTTTAGAAAATTCGTTAATACTAAATTTCATGTGGCATTAAGCCCGCCATTGCAAACAAGAATCACTACATAGTATAAAACAAAGTCGCTTTCCGCTATCTGTTGCTATGTCCCTATGTATGCTTAGATCTTTAAAACTACGGATTTTGATGCGGTTTTTTGAATGGATAGAGTGATTCGGGAGGAAGGTTTATATGTATAATAATATACGCGCGGGACGAAGTCGCGGGCAAAAGCTAGTAAAGAATAATTAAATCAATAAATGTTCACAATTTTAGCTTCCGATTAAAATGGAACACGTTAGAAGTTAAGTTGCTATTAATAGGTATTATATTAGTGATTGTTTGAAAGCGATCACACACTTGGCGGTGCGCGCGGTGGTTCAGTCACACGCAGTGCGCCAACGCATGTCGGGAGTAACGCCCTCGCGAAACAATACACGTCCTATTATTTAACAGCGGCGACCTGACCCTGTTAGGGCCCGGTTAACTATTACGTTTGAGCAAACAAAGGACTTTTAAAACCCGTGCGTCGTAATTTTTGAAATGTTCGGTAGGCAATATATGCTTTTATCTATGAGGAAGAAGTAGTATGAACGATGTATGTTTTTATTTAATCTTCTTTATGTATTACTTGTATTGTAATTTGCGAGAAAAACTAAATATTTTCTATGCAAGTCTTCAGTATTTGAAGCGTCAATTGTAATTAAAATGATTCTACGTACTCTGAGTACTTTTACAAACGATTCACACTATCAAACCAAATTTAAAACAGACCGATTCAACAGCACTGTTTTAACTTCGAATCGCACAGGGACGTTGAAATTTTCGCAAAATAAATAGTACTTTGTCTTTTTACAACTCGTTAAAATTTGTCTATGTAATAAAAAGCTACTCTGTATATGGCTGATTACTTACTTTTGTCTGCCTGTGTTGAAGACAATGATTTGGGCACAATGATTCAAAGAATACTAGTATCTGATTATGATGATTATTAATTTATCATTATTTACAAATATCATTATTTACACGTATAATAAATTATGTGAAATTTAATATTTAAATGTTCTAGTACGCATTCTGAACATACCTTTACATCGTTAGAGCAGGTCACAAGTGCAGCTAACGACAATATTGCTTTCATGGGAAAATTAACATTTATTGCTCACCGATTGTTAACGCAGGTAGGTACGTCTATCGAGCCGTTTCTGTATGGACCGAGCGTATTTATAGGTGCACGTACACACTAGCGTTTTACTCGATTCCTCTCACGCATATTAAATGCACCATTCACGAAAAATGCACGTTGCGCATAATGAGTTATAATGACTTGTTTTTTTTTTATTACGATATAACATTTGATATACAAGAAACGTTACGCCTCGTTATAAAGTTTTAGTTTTAAAAGTTTAGTACATCTGCGTGGTGATTATTTTTCTCTACAATATAACCGTTTAATTTGAATTTTGCCTTTACTTATTGCTATATTTTAATGTTGGTAATATCTAGCCATAGACTGCTACTTTATTTTTACGTATAGAATATACTAAAATACGTTTATTAAAAAAAAAACAAATCATTACGATATTTCTCCTGTACCCGTACATTAAGTCTGCCATAATTTGATCTATCTACATTATTGATACCCACGCAGTTGATGCAAATTTTATATACGAGTAACGGTGTGCCGGCATCTATAATCTTCGGCGTGATAAATTTGCAGCCAAGCCTCCCTATGTTAATGGAATAGTGATATTACGAGGTAAAGGTTCTACGATAATGCTATCTACATATGTGTCTATACAGATATATTCTATATAGCTAATAATAATATAACGTAAGCGTTTTAAACATTTCTTTAATTGGCAGCTATTTTATATTTCACAAGAGTCGCAAATATATGTGACAATGTGAGTTCCAGATATTTCATAGCGGGTGGGTGGAAGAGAGTTAAGTGTCAACTCTTTTTTGAAGATAAAAACAGTAGCAACAAATACATTAGCTAAAAGAACGACAGATAATAGGCAAATTTATCTAGAATAGAGGGTAGGTAGTGTGTGCGTATCGAAGATGGAAAAAATCGGAAAATGAAGGTCAGTTCCAACAAAAGCAGAAAGATCAAAGAAAACCATTTGCATTATTTCTTTAACAACAAATTATAAACAGACGTGGCATTGTGCTGAGGCCCTAACTCATCCGTGGGGGGATTTTAAATTATTCTAAGCGCTGAATGTTGAAAATGTATAGGTACGCGTGAAATTTGTATTTCATTCCAGAATAATTTGATCCGCATTGAACTCTGAGACACTAACGAATTGCCTACTTAGAACAATCGCAGTTGTCCTCGTTTCCGTGACATCTAAAGCATGGAAACGCTTAAGAAAATTTGTCACCATCGGTCATCCGTCGAAAGTCTGACCCCGATAAGGATGTTGATTAACTAGCCAAATTGTATACTGTATTCCGGGAGATATAATTACAAATATATACATATTATGTCTGTTTCCTGGCCTTCAGAGCAATAGGACAGTAGACCGATAATTTGATAAAATCATCGTATTTATTGAGTTACCTGGAGGCAAATGTTGCCTTTTCATTTTAAGAAGGATCGTCAAGAATTTAATTTTCGCCAGTGTGAAGTATTATAAAATATAGATATTTTTTACGGAAATACAAATTAAATTTCATGTGAAGAGAAGGTCTTTGAAAGGAAGTATTTTTCATTTTATTGGATTGAGTTTTAATACCAAATGTTGTTTCAACGTTTAAAAGCGTTAAAAATACGACTGGGAATACTCTGCGTTCTAGTATTTGCAGTGTTATTAATGAAGAAAAATTTCAGATGAATTTAAAAAAGCCCTGCCTTTGCGTTTCAAGTGGCACGGAGCATTGCTATGTATAATGTAGACGTTAACGAAATGCACATGACACGTTTCATAAAAACAAAAGAAGTTTAATAAAATTTACGGTACAATTCGTATTATGCGCGTTTCGTAGCAAAGAATGTCTCCTCGTTAAGGTTGCCAATTTATTATTAATATTTTTTTTTATATTTGTCACAAGTGTTGGTATTTGCGTACATTGTTTAATTGGCCCCTACGTCTTTAGACATATATACATATTATATTTAAAAGGAATATGTATTGTCTACAATCGCTTAAAAATATTTATGCTTTATTTGTAAAAAGTTATTTCCCCAAATAAATGTAGTATCAAAGCGCAGGTTCAGAGCTGATTGGGTGTATTCACGCAGTGAGGTCTAGTGAGGCGAGGCACTGTTGCTGGACTTCACCGAGCACGGCTGTGAAATAACTGACCTCATTAGGTTGTCACTTTATCAACGATGGCCCTGTTTTGATCTGGGGCCTTTCCTATTTTCATTTCGTAGCTGAACTTCGCAATCCACGAACAAATCGCAGTCATGACAGAAATAATATTCGACGTCCAACTATTGCCAGTTACTTGCTCATGTTATATAACAACGAAGAAGAGGTCCCGCGCAAGGCGCCGTCATTGTTTCGTGTACTCTAGAGATATTTGATTAGAAAGCAAACTGCATCGTTGCTTCTCAGCTATTTACATTGTTGATTACGACTGTACGTAAATCTTACGCATCCGGCACTATAAGGCATATTTCCGTTAGCTCTGTACAAGGCTGTGCATAATTTATGTTTGATATACTATTTGATTAAAGTTACTAACCAGTGTTTGGGCGGCAGAGATTTGTGTGTAGCGTTCCACGGAAATATCAGTTATACTGTCGCCGCGGAAGAACCACAACGCATGGCTTTCCAATTACGTCTTCAACGCTATTACCTTATGTCTGAGCTTAGAAATGAAAAGGTTTTTATTACCCGCATGAAACGAAAACAAATTTTTCCTTTTCCTTTGTTTTCTATCTCTGAACCTTTTTTACGGTATTAAAATATCGATTCCGATGGTGTTCGGCGAGCGTCAAAGGGACTGAATGCCACGAAATATGGTGAAAAACGTCAATAAATCGCCTAATCCTATTAGTTTCCTCAAAGGGTCAGGATTTATGTCTGTACACATAATACTTCTTGTATACAGTATAACACGAAGAAAACAGAGTAGGTATTAATGATAGTAATTTATTAATTTGCCAAAATGGACCGGGAGGTTTGTTTAAGATCATAATAGGGTAGGAGATTACAAAAGGTGTCAGGAAGTACGTAACAGTTGCTGAATAAGTAATGTCTTATAGAAATAACCTTTACACAATAACCAACGCTTAATCATGAACATTGTACCATGAATGTATTGTTAATATTATGGTATAATATTTATTGGCTACAACCCTTTTTATGTTTCTCTAGCGAGTAAGGATTTCTGCCGGAATTACGATAAATTTGCAACACACTCAGGCATAAACAGGCAGACAAGCCACCTGATGGTAAGTGGTCACCGTCGGCTATGAGCATGTGCAACACTGGAGTAGTTGCCAATGGGCTGCCAGTTGCGTGTAGAGTTGCTGAAGATATCTTTTATACGAAGAGATATAATGATGCCTACTTAATTGTAATATTTAAGACTACCCTCATAACGAGCCTTCCAAAGTATGGAAGCGCTCGTGAAAATTTTCTGACAGCAATCTGGTATCCAAGGGCTGACCGTGCCGGGTGTTGTCAAGCTTTGTAGATTGCGTGCGACTTTCAACTGCGACAGGGTTATCATATCAAAGCTTCAGGGCATTAGGGCAGACATCAATATACTAAGCTCTTTTTAAACATATTGCTTACAAATATTTTGTAGGTAGTCGTTCATCGCAATAGAAAACGTATCAAGAAGCGTCATTTGTTTTGTGGCGGATTTTTCTTTAAGCATGCAGCCATAAATGAGAACAATAACAGCAGAAATGCATTTGGACCGTAATGTCGCGAACGGATTCCGAACACGTGTGAACGGACATCAATTTTGTGTTCTATAATGAAACAAATACGTCGTAGCTGTAAACGTTTATAGCGGCGGGGCGGAGGGCGCGCGGGGCGGGGGTGCGTTGACCTCGCATCGGGTTTACGAGTGCATTTGCAGTGACACCCCCCCACCCCCCGCGCCGCGGCGCGGTGCGTGCACGCAGCCAGCCGATTCTCGAAATCGCAAGAACCGACCAATTATGATTGATACGACCGGCGCGGCACCGGCGGAGAAAAAGTTGAAAATTCACCGTCCAAAATGGATTGTTGTTGACTCGATTATCGAGATGTACGGTGTGCGCGCAACGCAAAAACCGCCTGATTTACGAACCCCTGGCCGCGTATTTACTTGTACACGGCGCACGGCCCGTTTTTAATCCCTTATAATAGCTATCGGGCTATTACTGTCACGCCTCTGATGATGGATGTCTTTATTTCGTTAAGCGCGTCTCTGTTTACCTTTGCAGACATTGATTTTGCACTTAACTTTGAAGGTTTGCTTTGTTTCTTAATAGGGATCTTATAAGTACAGATAATAAATTAAGCACTATTGAAAAATTATTTGTATTAACCTTCTTAATAGTTGAGATAAAGGAGTAATAGTGATATAGAGGCTGAGGTTAGGACATTTTCCAAATTGCAGGTAAAAATTAGACGGACCTGAGTTGAAAACTTAAAATGTCAAATGAATTTATTAGTGTTGCGCAATATTGGACCTTATTTCTTGTAAAAAACTAAAGAGTTTATTTATTTGAAGGCTTTTTATTTAATTGAAGTTAATGTAACTAAATGTAGGTCTAAATTTAATAGAGAAGCATCTAACGAAGCAGAATACGTGACAACATGTCACAGAAATCAACGGGGAGGCTTATATTGTGTTAAAGTATTTGTATGTGCCTTAAATTAATATTGAATGAATTAAGTATATAATTAATTATAATTGTACTCCAGCTTAACAGAATAGACAGAGTTTGTGACATTGTAATCTACATTTGCAAAATTGAAATTCCTTTCTATGATAAAACTGAATTTAAATATATTTTAACGGCAGTGTAATTTTAAAACAATAGCTATTTGATAGGCTCTGAAATATAAATAATTGACAATTGGAACGATCTCAACATGACTTTAAAAGTCTAATTACGTAAATATGGGCACCTCCTACATTGAAAGATTTTACAGAATAATTAGTTCAATCAATATTTTGCCTTTTACGGCGTACAAATTTGAGATGTACTATCAAAGTTATAATTATCATTACCTAATAATACGACTAAAATTAACATAATTTAAGTTAGATATTTAATTCTATTCGATACGCAGTATTGCATATTTTATATCACTTTTGTTTTGTACACCCTAAGTGTAAATGTTTTTTACCATTAATTTACTTTGTCCTTTTGTCGTATATTAAAAGATATTTTGTCATCGGTAGTTAGTGGCCAGTTATATTCGAAACGTATTAAACGAGCGCGTACCCTCTTTGTCTAGCTGTCTCTGTGAGTGCGACCACACACATTACACGAGTGACAGGGCCAGCGAACAGGTTCAATATAAGTTGTATCCGCTACGAGTCTTATCTTTTTGACATTGGCCGTTTACAACCAATTATTCACGTTTAAAAAACAAATCGTTAATGTTGTCATACCTGATTTTAATATTTACCTTTTTATTTAGCATTCAGACATTATGCACTTTTTCGGGGGAATTTGGGAAGATTTCCCTTTTTCTTTTTCTTTTTTAATTTGTATTCCCTTTTCTGATTTGGTTTTGGTGGTTATTTTATTAGGAACTAGAAAATTTGTAAACTTATTCTCAATCTTTTTAAGTTTTCACCTGTCTGTATATTATTCTATAAAAACTATATTTTGAATGAAAGGACTATAATATTTTCGTCAGCGACTAAACTTGTCGTGCGCAATAAAGAACAAAATTATTATTGTTTTTATTACTAGATTCTGGTTAATAAGGGAGTTGCAAGTCTCCGAAATCTTTGTGTATGTATGAAGGTGGTCAGTCCAGCAGAAGCATGTCAGGTCTGCGAGATATAAATAGTTTGGCGAAATGGAATCCAACATAATGCACCGAGCCCAACACAGCTAAGCCTCGGCCATTGTTTGCTGCGGACGAGTAAACACCTACCGTCTCACTTCCCAGGAGCTCTTCATAAAAGTGTACATTTAAAGTTAGAATAGGATACACAATCGTTTTCTCATCACAATGAAGTGGATTTTTTGGATCACGTTTGCGTTGTTATACGTATTTAATTGTTGAATGACTCGTATGAGTTAAAAGATATACGTATATATCTCAATTTCAAAATTTATCTCGCACTGGATATTTACCTCAGACATTTCTTGCTTCACGGGTCAAAATCATGTTGTCTTGTGTTGTCTCTCAGTTCCGAATGCGTGGTTTCGTAACAAAAATACCACTCTTTTTTTATAGCAAATGCATATATTCGCAAATTCAACGTATCTGGAACACAAATCACATTGTAATTTTACATAAAGTATATAATTTAACAATATAAACTTGTACTTACGAAATGGTAATCAAACTCAAACAGTCCTCACTTACTACAATTATTATCAATTATTAGGACAACTATTCAACACTTCAAATCCGAATGGCGTCCTCGTTGTGTTTTCCCGCCCAAACGCATGACTGGACGACTGACAGCCGTCATAACCTAAATGTTCAGTTCAGAAACAAAAAGATACTCCGAAATATTAAAATATATGTATGTATAGTAATTAAATATAAGCTAACACTTGTAAGGTAAAAGTCGGGTCTTGTTAACGCGATATTTGTTTTGGCGAAAACACTTGAGAATTAGGTGAGCGATTGTTGGCTTTGGAAATAATTTATGGTTGTTAATCTGCACTAGGTTCTGTGTGAACTCGCCCTCAACTGACATAATAAATCGATCACCGTTACAATGGAGTTCGAAAGTAGTTTTCGAACGATATTGAAAAGTTTATTTCGGTCCGATCCTCGTAAGAAATAGAGATGTGAAGGTTATTTGAAACATTTCGCATATTTCTCCAAAAGCGAATTGTTGTTATCATTAAATATTTGTTAATTATATTAAATTTTTAAAAAGCATGTTGCATTTTATGTTCGTATAACAAATAGACATTAAATTTTATTTGAAATAAAGCTCCTTATACGTCTGAGATACAAATGAATCAGATCATTAATTTTTACGTGATGTCGCAAAAACAGACAGAACGAGGGAATTACGTTTGCTGCGGTTGGAATTTCTAATAAAAAAAAACCTAATTCTTTAAAATTTAAGTATGAATTTATCAATACAAATCCGTAAATATGTGCTTTAAATGCAGCCACGTTTGTATAAATGTTTTGTCCTTTCCTACGGTACAGTTAAGAATCACGCCACATCCAATACGAAAGAACAAAGAACAATTAAGAATTCTAATATTTAATACGCTTCGTATAAATCTTCAGTGTTATTGAAACGTGTCGGTGAAATTAGAAAATAGTTCAAATGCAAATGAAAATAGCGCGGTAAAGCATCGCGGGCTTGCAATTTATTTAATAATATTAAGCCCGCATGCATCGCGGTAACAAAAGGCTGCAGGTGGAAATTCTGCATATTAAATGTGTGGCGTAAGAATCTTGGAAAATGCGCGGCGAGACTTATTCGTTGCAAAGTGAAGCTTTGTAGAAATAATCACTAGAACTATAATGTTTCCGTGTCTGAGGATCACATTGGATTGGAATATCACATTTTGTGAACTTTTGTACTACATTCTTCATAATATGTCTCCGTCCTATTAATTTAGAAATACTTATAATAGTCCTCCTCGATGACTTACTTTAGTTTTGCAAATTCCAGACGCCTTTGAATATATTATAAGCTAGCTATGTCCCGCGGTGTTACCCGCGTGAATGCCGATCCCGTTTGTATTTCGGGATAAAAAGTAGCCTAAGTTACTCTTTATTACATAAGCTATCTGCCAGTGAAAGGCCCGCCAAAATCGGTCCAGTCGTTCCACAGATTAGCCGGAACAAATAGACAGACAAAAAATGTTACTTTGCTATACCATGTGCACCGTGTATACTCGTATATACATATGCATTTAGTAAAAAGCGATTATTTTAATATAACAAACAGACACTCCAATTTTATTTCACTTGTATAGATTGAAATGTCTGCTGTAATACATATGTATTATGTTTATTCGGTTTTCTCCCCACATTCGCTTGAGGCCTGAGGCAGGCTTTACCAAAATGTTCTTACACGGCTTAAAGGCTTCAGGCGAGGTTTAACCGCCGTTATATAGCGATAACACCCGGAACCGATTCCTTAACGACCCTTCCGATATTCAGATATGCTCGCGATACTTGCCATTTGTGAACACCTTAACATGACTGGCTTGTTTAGTGGTAAATAGCGCTGAATGTTGAGCTGGGGTCGTGCATACAATTCCTGGGTTCTAAAACTTTTCATAATAGTTGATATTAAAATACCGTTCGATGATTCCCAAAAAACGTTATAACTTAAGCGTGTATATTACAATACCTGCGTGATGTCTATTTCTACGAAGCTGACGGTATTTTTATATGAGTATGTTTAAGAAAAGCTCATAATTTGAATCGCTAAAGCTTTAAACTTGACTCACGTCTGGGCCCTCTATTCCGTTTCTTGTGAACGGCGTGTTGGAAAAATTGAATATTTTACGACATTATTGTATCAAGCTAAGCGATGTCTGAAAATCTTAAACTCTCCAAGCATACATTTATCCATCGGGACACGTTTCAACTGGAAAAATATTTCTATTTCGAATTGGTTAATATTCCAAAGTCTAGTAACATGTAGCAATAGAAGTACATAGACAACAAGAAAATAAAATTTGAAGTCAATTTGAAGGAAGTTGAAGTTAATTCAAATTTTACCGATGGTTTCAGACCTTTGTTCCTCGTGCACTTAAAACTAATGTCGGGTACATTAGTTTATGTAATCAATTTGACTGAATAAATATGATTGATTGCCCGCGCACACATGAAGCGGCCGACGGAAAGGTCGGAGTCATTAGCTGTGACATGTTCAATTTTCCATTCGGTTGGACTATAGAATTTTTAAAAGAAAATAAGGAAGACAATTTTTCGCCTTCCGACGACAAGATTAAATGTTATTGGACGATCAAAGACGGCGGTGTCTTGCGAGTATAACATATAGCATAATAATATTCAATTGACATTTAACGTAATAATTAGGTTAGGTTATAAGCAGCTGGAATAAACGAAATCCAGCTCCATCCCTTACATTAAGAGGGGTTTTTAAATAGGAGCGACGCTATCTGAATCACGAAAGAATTGGAAAACATAACCGTGGTACCCACAAATGACGGAGAGAGAGAGAGACACAGGGTCTTTTAGCCGGTTGGAGTCCGGCATAATCCTCCGTTGCCCCCGCGATGGTAGGGTACCCATGACGGATTTTCCCATGTTAAAATAAATATTTAAGTCGCGTACCAACGAAAACCGGGAAAGCGTGCCGGTCGTTCCGACAAATGGCGTAGCGGACATTGTGGGGTTTTAGCCGGTCGAAGTCGGGCATAAGCCTCTGTCGTCCTCGCGATAGCATTTTCCTGCGTTAAAAAAGTTTAAGTCGGGTAATGATTTCTCTGTCACTGGAGACTTAATGTTCAGTTCAATCAGTTATTACATAAGACCTTGAATTTATTTTTGCCCAAAATAATTACTACCTAATTCTAGTTCTAATAACTGAACCCACAGAACGCTATGAAACTAATCAAGTTAAGCTTTCTTTTATTCGATAAAATAAATCACGAGATAATCTGATTTGATTAGAGGTCCCAAAAGATTTTCTACCTCAATTCGGCTCGTATTCTTATATATGTTAAGGTACTATAAGCATTCATGAAGCTAATGATATTTTCAATAATTCATGTACAAAATGAAGAAGGAACCGAGGTACGAATTACTTGATAATGTGGCGTTTAAATTCTTTATTCAAATATAGATAGATGAAGCACCGCTACCTCTATTTTCGGTTCTGTAGCAATGTATTTATTTATTTATTTAACAGTTTTAGTACACTGGAAATTTTACCGAAACAAAAATTTTTTTTTTTACTTAGGTTGCTTAACTCCTAAAGAGATCTTTTCAAGCAGACCGCAAAGACACAAGCAGACAGAATGGAAAGGGCATAACGAAATCCAATTTAGTGTGTACTGTAAATAAATATAAGTATATATATACAGAACTAGTTATAAGTATATAACTATACATACATATTATAAATAATGAATATAAAGTAAAAAGATTACTTTATATTAACGTAACATCACGCCTGTAATCCTCTAAGAGATAGGCAGAGGAGTGTAGTACACCCCCACAGTACTTTATATTCATTATTTATAATATGTTATATTAATAAGTGTGCAAAAAAGATATTGTATTGTATACTACTGACTGTAGTTAAAATAATTATTGAGTGTTATTTTAATTCGGCTTTGAAAGCACGAGTTTTATTTATTACATACCAATCAGTATTTGTAAAGACCAAAAACCGGTACAAAAGGGAGACGAGTACAAGTGAACAAAAAATAAGTTAAGAAATTAAAATAATTTAATTCCTTGTATCGAATCGGAGACGTAATTAAAGAAGAACAGGTCAAAAGTAGTTATAAGCTTGTATGGTGCTTTTGATGCAAGTTAAGTGAAGTAATTTTTTTTTTTTTTTTTTTTTTTTTTTCCTAACTGACGTTTTGCTGTTGACCTTAGTGGCCTCTACAGCTTCACCCGGGCTTTTGTGGCGTGCCATAGTGGCTCAGCCAG
>DWDX01001618.1:0-17885 GCA_018245675.1 Agara michaeli | reverse complement strand
TAAACGTAATGTAAGGGTATCGTATTATCGATACCTTTACATTAGCAACTCTGGTAAAGTTCGTGCTCGGGCTACAGAATAACAAAAGCTTCGTATTTATGCTTCACTTTAGAATTATCTATATATGTAATGGCTACACCTAAAAATTACATAATTGTCTTAGAAACAGTGCTATCTCCATCATTCTGGTGAGAGGCTGCAAAAAACAATCAGAACTTGGTGCATCAAAAATTTGGATGGTAACTGTAGGGCGAACGGCTGATGGAATTGATTTTATATACATAATTTCAAATTTATATATTACACAGGGTCATTTGAAATCAAAGTAGGCAGAGACTGTATTATAATAAGCAGGCATTGGGCTACTTTATTTAATTAATAATTATATATATATTTATAAATATATACTTATATTGATAATTTTGCACTCGGACAAAACAAATACTCGCGGTCATCACAGAAATATTTGTTGTGAGCGGGAATTGATCCCACGACCTCCTTTTCAGCAGTTACCTACATTAACCACTGGATCAACGGGCCAGTCGATTGTGAAATTACATGATATCGGAAGTTATACATTTCATATTGGAAAACGTTATTACTTTGATATTGTTATGACGAGAAAACTGTGGATTATCCTATTCTACTTTTAGTCTTCTGTTTCCCTTACGTCTTGTCCACATCACCTACTTCAACTGACACTACTACTTTTTGTGATTAAGTTATTAAAAACTTTATCACTGTTTGCGCGACATTAATTTACATCGGTAATCATTTTAAATGCTATAGCTTCCTTTATCAAGCAGTGGAAGTTATCACCTCGAGCTGATTTAGCTGGGGGACTGCTTATTTAGATTTAATTCATACTATCAAACTTGAGTAGATTTTCTACTACCATAGATAATTTTGACTCGTGTATTACACTCATTTATTTTAATTATTCATGATGGTTCTTGACGGTTGTCTATGGCAGAGATGGTGGGCATTATTTGTTAGCTATTTGGCTACCGACCCGAACCTTGACACGGCGTTTAGGTTGGTGGGGAATTATCGAATTATTGGTCGATACGAGATGGTGCACGCTATACAGCTGGACTGCATAGTCGGTTCGTCTTTTTTTAATGCTACCTGAGACTGTTAAAATTCCCATTTTCGTCTAATTCGCGTGTACAATTAATTCTGTTGTGTTACGTAAACACGTATATAATATGCAACTTCAAATGCACTGTGAGTAGGTAAAACCTTGGTTCAAAAAAGCTATTAAGGTTGCGTCCGCCGTTCTGTCTCATACCTTCGCATTGAAAACGTCACGATACCTTCCAAATTTGGCATTAGAACAAATAGATAAATATGGTTATAAATCGATAATGACCTATAAAATTTTACACTATTATCTTTCCGTCATTGTTTTTTAATGATTCTTTACAGATGCTTCATAACTTGATAATATTTTCCAATCGCCTCTATATACGTATGTATATAAAATTGTTGTCAAGCTTTATATCTAGTATTATTATTATATCTCGTACTGTTTCCTAACCTCTTACATATTGGTTGGAGACTTGTATTAGTGTATTTTTAATAGCGATGAAATTATAACATTTGAAATGAAAAGCTTCGCCACAATGCTTCATTAGTCAGAGATCGTACAGAGTAACTGTCAACAAGATAAATTAACGCCCATAATATGGTACGTTTACAGTGTAATATGTTTGCTGGATGAAATACGTAATGCAACAGTTTTTGCGGTCTAAATATCAGTTCAACGGTAAATATAATGTTACAAAAAAATCTGATAAAATCCTTCTACTCTTAATACTTCGAAGGGCGGCTACTTTAATACCCTCACCTTTACCCCAAAAGGTGAAATTCTGAGGTTTTTGACTCAAGGAGCCAAGACGTAGACTATACAGTAATCCTACGGCTAGTCCATGAATTTCAGGTAGTTTCAGGAAGCTCATTGCGTCAGTCAGCTCACAAAAATGAGGCAGGAACATTCTAGATGAGGAGAGTCGAAGGTCAGACGCAGTGGCACGCCTTGGGGAGGCCTATGTCCAACAGTGGACTGATGTCGGCTGATGATGATGACGTTGATACATACCTTTATAAGATAAAACTAACAACGTATGGTAGAATAAAGTATATTCATCATCTAAAGCGCTGCAGAATCGGGTATTGATGTGGCCTAATTCAGATAATCACTCCAGCCCCAATTGGTACCGAGATTCTTCCCTTCAGTGTCTTACATCTATAATTTTTGCGTCCTATTCTATTCAATATTTGGGTCCTATAACATAAAAGATAGATATAGGAAATTTGAGGATAGGTTCCAATAAAATTGTTAAAATTAATTGGCCGAGTAGGTGGCTTTCAAATGTGTTATCATACGAAAACTCCTCATTTATTACGTACTAGTATTTTGCAAATAGATAGTAGTTGAACTTTGACCGCTACACGACTGTGCAAGCCTTCTGTACTGTAATCGCATAACACCACTTGACTGGGCTTATATCGACAGTTTTATTTGCCTTTATACTCGTTTCGACCATTCTTGTTTGATTTCAATATTACCTTGGTGTTTAGAGTAGAACGATTGCACGAGGCGATTGATCATTATGGAATAACCGAGGGATTTGCGAGACGTTAATTCGCCGCACTCGCTGTAGTCCGAAGTTAAGAAAATTATGAAATATGTAAATGTCTAGGGCGCTATTGGTAATTAACATTTTATTAGATCGTGATCTGTAACTTAAATTATATTTCATTATAATTAAAGATAAATACAATATTTACAGTAATTCTTGAAGCAACGAAGATAAAGCGGTTACTATATTGTTTGTTAAATTTCATATACACATTTAGTATATGTATTTTACAATAATAAATGGCTAGTTCTTTAGAATGTTTTGAAACAAAATCTAATATCGACTTTTACATGAACATATAAATCCATTTTGTTTAGGTACGTTATGTACGTTTAAAACATTGATATTTCCTGTTAAATTTATAGTTTAGTCATAATAAGACATGGAAATAATCTGTGCTTCGTACCTTTGATTATACAATTATGTATATAAACATATCTTCTATTATTTTTTCCAGGGAACCGTAGGTGGCACTTGAAGGTGTTACAACATGAATACGATTCGCACGGGGAACTACCACAAATTCATGGCTGTACTGGAAGAATGTCAATGGGACTTACATTGAAATCCTTCTAACGTGAATACCAGACACGACACTCTTAGTCCTCACGAGTAGTAACTTGTATGTGACCAACCTCTAATAGCTCGACAACTGAGTAATACTAGCTAGTTGATACAGCTGCACTTGTACTTACTAACATATACTACCTGCATAATGTTACTAACAGTCCATTTCCTGTGGCTCAGTTCTAGATGAATGCTAACCAACGAATGTTCTTGTTAAACCTTTATGAAGACGTATATAATTTAAGGTTAAGTACACTGTTTCTTGAAACTATGTCAATTAGCAAAAGTAATGATCCTTAAATAGGTTTGCTTATTTTTTTAATTTAGGGATTTTAAGGAAAATGTGTTCAAAAAATCATTAAGTATTCGAAGAATATTCAATGTCACTTAAACAATACAAAGAGCGTAGCATTCTATTATTTTTTGCTATTGTATTTCGTGTGTCAATTAAAGGTTGACCCCTGGTAATCAAGCCAGCGCATGAGTGGGTAAGCTGGTACACGATTTTAACGAAATTTATTCAGACGCGCCACGTGTCGTAATACCACCCAGTGGTGGTAGGCGGTGCAGAGACCCATCTGTATATATACCGATATGAGACTCTTAGATCAACATTGTTTAGTGCCTTCACCGACATTTTAATACCAACATGAAAATCATAGTAAGTGGCAGTGATAGTGTTAGTACATCTTAAAAGTGATTTGCTCGTCCAATGGAGAACGAATTTGTGTTACGAAACCGTTTTTAACAATATACGAGTATCATTTCTTGATTATTAAGATTATAAAGTTATAAATAAAAATTTTATTTAAAAAAATGATGTCTTCAAATTCTCATTGAAATTGGTTACCAGTACATTTATATGACGCAGCATATCTGTACTCAATTATTAAACCTTGATTGTAGTACTGACTTGTTTATGAGAATGATTTTAGTAATTTATTAATTGTGATGATTTATTTATTTTTAGGTCGCTCTATGCCTTTTGGCGGTTGCCCTCGCCGCCCCTCAATCGCCCACGGAACCAATCCCTATTATTCGTCAAGAATCCAATATTAACCCCGATGGTTCTTACCAGTTTTCGTACGAAACTGGAAATGGAATCGCTGCCGATGAGTCAGGATCTCTAAAGAACATCGGGGCTGAGGAACCCGCTCTTCAAGTGCAAGGCCAATTCCAGTACACAGGCGATGACGGCCCGATCCAGCTGCGTTACATTGCAAACGAGAACGGATTCCAGCCAGAGGGTGCACACCTCCCCACCTCTCCGCCCATTCCAGCAGACATCCAGCGTGCTCTTGATTACCTTGCCACGGCTCCTCCGCCACCACAGAGGCGTTAAACCAAAATTTTAATTAAGTAACGTGCTCATCGCGTCTGTGTACCTGTACATAAATTGTTTGCCAGAGTTTAGTTACGAAGGAAAATCATTTCCTACCGCCTCAAGGGTTTTCCCCAATACGTATATAGCTGGCATGTCGTTTTGTATTACTTTTGTATATAAAGCATATTTTACCTTGTCTGTAAATAGTTATATAAAATTCTATATATATTAATCCATACATCTTTTATTTAAAATCTGGTAAATTTCCCAATATCCTGTAAGTCCAATTATGAAATGGAAGAATGTTCTTGTTTAATCTGTAGAGAGCTTATTAATATTTCGTCGTAATGATGTAACGTGAGTAGTTTTCCGTTCCGCGGCTTTTACTTGTGTAACGTCTGAATGCACTAATCTTTGTTTGAGAACAATACAAAATTAGGCGTTGATAATTGACATGACTTCGCGTGAACATTTCATAAGCTAAAAAGAAAGGTCATATGATTCCCTAAATCATCAAAGAGCGCCGAATCTTCAGTTTAAGTGTTCATCTTAAATACCGTCTCGCAGATGTCGATTGCATATTATTTTATGAAATAGTTAATAAATAAGTATAAACAAGCAACCACATCTCCAATTTCACCAATGTCTCGAAAGATTACTATTTGTAACGTTCGTTTTGAAAGTTTTAAAGACAATTTAACCGTATTAGAGGTTGGTCACAGATGTCTATGGGCGGCAACGGTCTCTTGTGACTGCTGCTTGCTCGTTGGCTACACTCTGAAAATAAAAAATATTACACTCCACCCAATACTGTATACAAACAAAAAATTACTTACATAGCAAAATTATGTTACTAATGAAAACTTATTATAATATAATGGATAAAAAACCGTTGCATAAACAAAGGGACGTATACTTAATCGCAGAGAGTTGGCAATTACTATAGTTTAGATTTGCTAAACTCATTACAATCGACGTTGTCAATATTTTATTTCTTAATAATACCGGCAAGATGCTTGTTAAGTCTGCTTAAATTTTGATGCACAATTTAAACTTATTTACGCCTGTACAAAATATGTGTAAACACCTACTTATATGTACAGAAAAAATCCTTCTTAGAATACCTTCGTGTTTGTAAGAGTTGGCGCTCACGACACACTATGTTGATAAGCCTTATATGCTGTTTTTATAACATATTATAACACCTTTAACTTAAGATAGAGTTTTTTTTTTAACTGATTTAATACACCGCAAAATGCATCACAAAAATTCAAATTACTCAAAGAAATGTGTATTAAATTCGGATTATTAAAGGAAGTGTGTATTACATATATTCACCCATAGAAATATAATACGCCCGCAGAAATGTAGGATTGTTTTTATTACACCTAGATGCGTGAAAGATTCTAGCAGACTGACCCGTGTTCTACATATTCGTATGTGCCAACGAAGAGAATAACTACGAGTATGTCGGTAGTATGTGCTGCAATGCAAATTATAAACTTGTAACGACAAATTAACCATATAATATCTTTATCATCTCTCAGTGCTTTCTCCCTACCCTGTTAGGGACCTGGCGTGATGGTACAATAATAATTATAATAATATAAGCTCAGAAGCGACTGTAGGAACTTGTTGATATACTTACTCGTGACTCTGTATGAATTTTGCATACGTTTAAATACAAATCAATTAGGTATTTAAAACAATATTATGTACATTTTTAAAAACAGGAATCTAAGTGACATTATTATCACAAATTCAAATTTTATTTGCGAGTTAGCTCCATCTGTGTTAATGGCCCAGAACAAATATTAGTTTCCGTCTACTCTTAATGATCTGTGAATGATACAATCAATGAATGTACAATTATATTCCAGTTCATCAGATTATCGGAAGATGGCGCTCTTAATATTATATTATTAGGTTCATGTTAACAATTGTATTACAATCCTTCGTTGCTCACCACTAGCTTTTGTTTTCAATATGTTGTATTTTAGGTTGTTACGACAGTTTGTTTGAAAGCTTTTATTAAATCGTTTAAAATATAGAAATTCCGTGTTGGGATAAAAAAATTAAAGTAAAATTCAATATAGCATCTACTAAGAAATAAAGATAGAAAGTAATATCAAATATGGATATAGACAGTTAGGTAAAAAATTCATTTATCTTAGTGTTGTCTACGCAGAGTAAATACGTAGAAAGTCTCGAATTATCGAATTAAAAAAGTGATATTTTGCGAGTGCTTAGGCTAATAGGTCCGTCTGATGTGCTTTCGACGGATTCTTTTAAAAATCTTACATGTGTGTGAATTGTCGTATAACAATTAATTTCTTTACTTCTATCTTTTATATTGTACCTATAGTTCTATTTGTACGCCGTAAAAGGCAAAATATGGCTTGAACTAATAAACTTGTAACATCTTTATATGTACCCATAAATTATACAAATAAATGTCTTTGTCTTTGTCTTAACTTAATATGCCTTTGGCTACTCGGCCATGATCAGTTCCCCTGAAATGATTATTTCTAGGGTCGAAAGCGTTGCGGGGAATCCCTTTCCGTAGCCTAATATTTGTCATGTAAGTATACTTTCATTCATCATGCAAATATCGCAGATATACCATGTATCGATGCAAGTGGCAATGAATGAGGGAGCGTGTATTTGCAGGACGAAATTTCTACAAGGAACTTTTATATAAAATGAAACATCATCAATGGTATGGCGCACCCATTTTATTGTTAGAAGTAGGGAACCTCGACAGAGCTCTAGTTGCAAAATGCGATAGATACGGGCTCGTGTTATGTAACTAGTGTTCCAAGCGACATGGTCTTGGATCGGCCAGCTATGAACGTGGATTGCTCACGTATATCTAACTTGCAGACCGGCCCACGCGTTGCCATGGATCAATTAAAATAATGGTACAAATAATTTCAATGCCAAATATGTAAAATTCCCTTAACACCATGTCGGGTTAGATGTTCGGTGCCGACTCCTCCGTGCTATACCAGCGGCAGCGCGGCGGTGCGGTGGCGTTAATGTTTTAATTATTCAACGATTTAAATTCGTAATATCTTTTGAGCGAATGTCCGATTTGAACAAACTAAAAATCAATTCACAGGTATCGAAACAGTCTTGCTTAGGAAATGATTTATTTGGATAAGGATCTATGCAAAGGTACGGATAACTTGGTCTGATTTTGGTCGATCTCTATCAACTTTTAAAATGTGAATAGGCAGTTATAGTGACATAACTACAATCGTTAGACATATGCCATCTCGACATGTTTTGAACAAATTAATATGATCCTTAATATTGTCGAACATTTTTTATTCTATCATCAGTTTTCGCAGCGCATGCGATGAGACAATTTATGGCATTTTTTTTACACCTTGGTTTACATTATTGTCGTTTTACTAAGGACACTTAATTTTTTTCCGGCAATTAATATAGCCTACGATGATCGGTGATAATGTAGCATTAAAATGATGAAAGAATTTTTAAAATCGGTCCAGCAGTTTTTGAGCCTATTCATTACATACACACACACACACACGCGCACCCACGCACGCACGCACCAATCTTTCCTCTTTATACTATTAGTATAGACTATCTTTTGCCCGGGACTTCGTCTCGCCCCCGCGATACCATACGATAGAATTTCGTAAAACGTGTTTTAGTTCACCTCAAGGTATCAAAAAAGATATTCCTACCAAATTTCGGGTTCGTCCGAGCTGTAGTTTGGTTGTATCAATTTTTCATCGTTTACGCTCCTGCAGTCCCCTTTGGGGATGGAATTCCATAAAACCCGTTCTTAGCCGATCTCTACTTAGTGAATGAAATATTCCTACCAAATTTCAAGTCTCTAAGCCTTATAGTTCGCGATATCGTGAAGAGTCACAGTATACCTACGTAGAAAACCTGTTATATATAGAAGATTAATCTAAATAAATATTATGCAACGTACAACAAAGATACGCGAAGAGGATTTCAACAGCGGGCCGCGCGGGGGAGGCAGCGGGCCGCGCGGGGGGAGGCGCCGTTGGCTTATTTTGGATTAGCTCGTTGGCCATCGTCGTGGACGTTACGATTGCGTTGCAGTACGTGTCATCTACTTTCTTTTAGTCATTTTGAAAATCATATCCAAATGTTTATTTTATAAATACATCACCGATCATCGCGAGCACCCGAACACCGCACCGACCGGGAGGGACGGGAGGGACGGGAGGGACCGGGAGGAACGCGGAAATAAAACACACTTCAATATTAATCCTAAATTTAATATATACAAAAGGAAACAGAGCCGCGGTCGCGGTACACTCGACATTGAATAACGCGGTACTATTAACGTTCAACGAACAACCAGACAGGCGCGCGCCGCCGCCGCGGCTCCTTCTGTACACAAATATAAATATATCTATTTAATACTCGACGTTACGTCGGTCGCGGTCCGTGCGGCACGCGGCTCCCATCGACCAAATCATAAAATATAATTTAACAATATTTCATAAAATGTAAGGCCTGCAGCATAGGTTCAGCGATACCGACGAGTTTTAAAATGTCGAGGGTCGCTTTCGCTCTCGCTCGACACGCCGCTCGGTGCGCCGCTCGGTGCGCCGGCGGCGGACGTCCTCGTCGATACTTATAAATTCGTAAGTATGCGAGTGGTGTTCGGTACTTACATTTCGTTTACGGTAAATGCAAATTCTACTCGTAATGGAATAGCAGTCGGACGTCGAGAAGCGTCGTGCACACCGCGCCGTGCAGTACGGCTCGTACAGCCGCGTGCGAACGATCGACTGGCACACATATATACTTCATAAATGAATTGAATCACTGATGCAGTCGAGTCGCTTCGAGCGCACGGCGTCCGACGCGGGCTCGTCACGTTACGTACGTGCCGTCTTACATTTCGCGTCTCGCTCGCCGCAGCGCGGGCGCGTGCAACGTTCTACGTGCCCCGGTCTTTACGTACGCCAATAAATCCGTGAAATTTGCTTTTATTCCACGCTACCGTTATTGTATTATTTAGTCGACGAAGGCATATTGCCGTAGTGAAATAGTGATAAGAATAGTCGTCGACGGCGCGGGGTCGGCGAGGAACGGACGCGCGGGCGGATGCTCTCGGCCTCGTTCACGAAGACGATTCGATCATATCCAGAATTAGTAAGAGGTATACGAATATTTGTAGATTTTCAGATAAATAATTTATGACGCACTCCAGGGAATAATAATATAACAACAATCGGTATTACTAAAGTTTTCACTATGAGAGCACTCGATTGGAAGATAATGTGCGAGTACTATTTACGTCAACCGTCCGGGCGGCGCGCGGCCGCGCGTTGCGACCCGCACCGTCCCGTGACAGACTGCGCTGTCACTCAACATTGGATCGTTTACAATATACCACTACAATACACGCACGACGACCGAAGCCCCGAGCGGAGCGCCCACGGTCGCCTCGCAGCACGGGCCGCGCCGACGAGGTCGCCATCTCTCATTAACATTGAACTGCTGAACGTCGGACCCGGAGCGCCGAGCGGAGGCCGCGCGCCCCGCAGCGCCCGACGTGTCTATTATATACATGCGTAGTCGAGTTCCGTGCGACGTACGCGCGATGCTAGTTTCTGCGAAATACGTTTCCTTCGTCACCTACAAGACAACGGAACGACCGGCGCGAGGCTCCCGTCCGCGTCGGGGCGCGCCGCCCCCCGCGGGCGAGTCGCGAGTCGGTCTTCTCCGGTAAAATACACGTTTATTTATGCACCGGTGTATTCCTCGAAGATTCCATCGGGGCATTGTAAAAAATACATTAATCAAAATTTCATTAGAGAGCAGATAGGTCGCGAGGGAGTCGCCGGGGCCGCGCCGAGCGGCAATGGCAGCGGGTGTTTCATATTAGGTATAGAGCGAAGCGGCGGCGCGGGGAGCGGGGCGCGCGGCGCGGGGCGCGGCGCTAGTTGCGGCGCTCGGCGTGCGCGGAGTGCGCGGAGTGCTGCGAGAGGTGCGACAGCGCCGAGTGCGCCGACGAGCAGATGTCCTGCGAGCACGCGGTAACACTTGTACACGACGGTTACATGTTTGTCAACGTCTGGTGACTTGCAGCGAATTACGTGCTCTTTGGAACGACGGTTCTTAACGCGTCTACTGACAGTTGAATGATAGACCTTTTGTATAAAACTCATTAGTCTGCTCCGAGCCACTTTGTATCTGTCTTTCTCTATCTGTCGATGTTTACGCGTGAGCTTGCGTGTGCGTGCGCGTGTGTGTGTGCGTCCGGGCATCACCTGGTACGAGAACTGCGGGAAGTGCTCCTCCTGGATGCGCTGCAGATGCGAGTCGTGGTCGGGCGGGGTGAGCTCGACGCTCTCGCCGGTGAACTCGGAGTCGAAGTAGCGCGTGTCGGTGTCGTCGGACACGTGCGGCTTGAAGGGCGGCGGGATCTTCTTGGCCAGCAGGTCGGCCCAATTGATGGTGGCGAAGAAGGGGTGCTGCATGATGTCGAGCGCGTCGTCGGGCCCCGCGCCCAGGCGCCGCGCCGGCTCCTTGCACAGCAGCGCGGCCAGCAGCGCGCGGCACGCGGCCGACAGCGTGCGCGGGAAGCGCACCTCCTCCTCCAGGATGAGCGAGAACAGCACCTCATGGTCGCGGTTGTAGAAGGGCAGCCGACCGCACGCCATCTCGTACAGCACCACGCCCGTGCCCCACCTGCCGCACGCATGACAATGGGTCCACCACACGGACGAAAAGAGTCAACATAAACATAGACGGTCCGATAATGCAGTGCCTAGTGCTATGCCATCTCCGGGAGACGCATTCCCGGTCGAAGCATGTCAGCCTACGCAGAGCGTTCGCAGCCGTCTGCCCCGGCCTCGGTCCGTATCGACCATTTCAATAAGCAATGAATTTGGTTCACCAGTCCACGGCGGGCCCGTAGTCGGTGTCCTCCAGCACCTCGGGCGCCAGGTACTCCGGCGTGCCGCAGAACGTCTTGGTGGTGCGCCCGTACGTTATGTTCACCTGCAATCGTACACGGCCATCGGCGCACGCCCACCTTCGCGGGCCCCCGAGGGTGCACCCTCGCGACGGTGGGGTGCGCACGGAAATCGGCTTCACAAATACATAAGTTTGTCGCTCGACGGCGCGGGCGCGGTGGGGTTACCTTGCAGAGGCCGAAGTCGGCGATCTTGATGTGTCCGTCCTTGTCGAGCAGCAGGTTCTCGAGTTTGAGGTCGCGGTAGATGATGCCCTCGGAGTGCAGGTAGCCGAGCGCGGACACGATTTCGGCGCCGTAGAAGCGCGTGCGCTCCTCGCTGAAGGAGCGCTCGCGCGACAGGTGGAAGAACAGCTCGCCCCCGTTGGCGTACTCCATCACGAAGCACACGCGGTCCGCCGTCTGGAACGAGTAGCGCAGCGCCTGCGCGGCGCCGCCGTCAGCACGAGCGCGCCGCACGCGGGCGGCCGGCCTCGCGCCGCCGTACTCACCGTGAGAAAGGGGTGTTTGGTTTTCTTTAGCACGTGGTTCTCGGTGATGGTGTGCGCCACCTCGTCCTTCTGGATGATGAGGTTCTTCTTGAGTATCTTCATGGCGTACAGCTTGCCCGTGCCCTTCTCCCGCGACAGCACCACCTTGCCGAACGTCCCTTTGCCCAACACTTTCACGAATTCAAATTTCTCCAACGTCTGTAACGAGACACGCAGCTCGTGAACCGACATTACCAGCATTTTGCTTCTATTCTTCATAGGAATGAAATGATCGATTACACAATAGTATCTACATGCAACTCGGCCCTAGTAAACTCGGTTAACCTCGAACGTCAACTTTACACATTTTAATTGCGAGCAGCGAGCATAGGAAACTGAAAAAGTTGTTTCAATACCTAGTTATAGTATAATTGTTGATATAAGGCAACCTCCTCGTCGTTCGTAGCCGAGTGGGCCGCTGGTGGGAGCGGCCGTCGGCAACTCGACTATCGTCTGAAGCCGTGTTTCTTATCCTGTACAATCCGACCGAGACTGACCGAGTGAAGTGAGTAAAACGAGTGCGCACGGACTATAAACAAATTGTTCTAAATTTATACTGCCTTGTATTAAGGGGGTCCTTGAAATTTTGCTTGATTTTCTAGGGGTCTGTGGACTGAAAAAGATCTATTTTACCAACGAAGGGTTAATTCAATAAAATCCACCGTCGTCTAAACGTTCTACAATATTTTTGCAAGGATAATTTTGAGGTCAGTAGATAATTCATAATTATGTATAGATAAATCATTAAAAATGTTGTAAAGGTGTGTTTAAAAGTACCTATACAATCAAGGTTTTCACATAAGAGTAACTCGATGAGAATGAATGGTAAAATGTCGATAGATGTATACAAAACCATTAAAAACCTTTTAATGTTTGGGTAAAAAAACTTTATACACGTTTTGTGAGAGAAAACTATAGCTATTGCATAATGACTGTACCATCAGTTGACGCAATCCAACATTTTTGTTATTTTCCCAACAGAGAAGTAACCGACGGTTTCGCGATGTCTTCCGACAGATCGCCAACGGACACAGAATGTTCGAGAACGCGCCGGCGAACACCCGTACATCGCTCTGGGTGCATTCATTTCCAATTTCAGATCTCTCAAACACATTTCCCTTTAATAGGACTCTGGAAATGTGACCTAATAAGAAAAATTGTAATAAAAATCGCCAGAGTTATTGAAAGTTTGAACCGAAGTTTCCTCCTGCCGCCGCGCACGGTGCGCCCCGTGCGGCTTCAGCGATAACACCGTACATAATTATGCGCTATGGTAATTTCCTTCTAACGACTGCGACCGCACGTCCACGTACAGCGATTACGACGTACCATTAGCGTCGCTTAACTTCTTGCATCATCGATTTAAGAATAAAACTGACGCGGTAACCTATCAATGCACGAGAGCCGTCCGCGTGTACTCACGATACGGCGCGGGTCGCGGAAGCTCTTGCCGAGCTGCGCGATGTCCAGATCCTCGGCGTCCAGCGGCGCGGCGCTGTGGCCGGCCGCGCCTTCGCCCGCCGCGCCCGCGCAGCCCTCGCCGCCGCCGCCGTCGCCCGCCGCGCTCAGTTGCGACGACACGAAGCGGATGGCCGCCACCCACTCCTCCCTGCCGGCACGCACGCCCATGCACGCCCTCGCACAGTCCCCCGTACGCCCTCGCCAGTGCGACGGAGACGGCGAGGGGCCCGTCCCCGCCGCCTCCTCGTATCGAGTCTGGACGGTAAATATCAATAATGATCGGGGAATGTGTCGTTTCGTTATTATCATCGATTCATATTGGACCTTATTACATACTACAATGATATGCACAAATTATTCATACATCAACAGACTGCATCGTCGACATTGACAGCTTCGTGTCGACATGTAATACGATAATAAAACCCCAGGGGGGGTAACAGCATTTATAATGAAACAAAAAATCATCAAATATATCAAACTTATACTGTAATATTAAAACGTAATTATCTATATTTAATATATAGACAGGCAAGGCCAAAACAGTTGAGTGCGTTTCTCTTCTGTTTGTGTTCGTTCCCTCCGGGAGGCGGGGTCCCGCCGCGAGAAGGCGCCGGTTGGAGTCCGGCGTGACGCTCCGGAGCCCCCGAGCTTGAAGGGTATTGATGATGGATTTGCTCGCTTAGAAAAGGTGTTAATAATAATATTTATATGGTTAGTATCGATGGGAACAGGAGACAGGGAAAGGTCAGTCAGTTATTAGTTAGTCAGAAACATTATCTTCACTGTGTTCGGTGGACTTCCATCATAAGTACAAAATAAAAACTTTAAAATTAGGTTTGAGAAAGAATTTACACAGATCTACAGCACTACAAAAAACACGTTTTAGAAATAATACACATGTTGACAATGATCACCGGTTTTGCTCGTCTTACATCATGGAGCATGGCACGGATAAATATTGTATCAAATATTTCATTGCTTGAACTAAAAATACCGCATATGTATGTACTCCATACACACAGTAGAAGTTCGACAGAAACTACATGTACACACAATATAAATTTTCTTGTATTGTCACTTAGAGTGCTCTTCACAATGAAAAATACCACATAGCATCGTTTCCTTTGGTGAAAATGAAAATATTGGTGAAATTCGAGACTTATTCAAGAGAAAATTCAGTGAAAACAAAATTCAACTCTGTTTTCTTCTTCTGGTTCGTGCTACACGGCCATAATATTGGTGTATAAGTGAGAATGGGCTCGCTGTTATAGATTGCGCTTGGAGAGATGATGGTAAAACGGATATACGATGTGAGCCTCGATGGATGTAGATGCTGAGGGAGATTAATGTTTTCTTACTTTGACTAAATATAGGTTCGTAGGAGAGATGAGAGGGTTTCAAAAATAGCACCCAGATGTTGAATTGGTGGACAGCTGAAGGAAATTTTGTAGTACGTAAAGTTTTTTATCAACAAATTACCCTTGAATTAAAGAATGCATACTTTCATATGTATATATAAAACTCCTAAATGTTTTATCTCTGTCGTATCTTTCAATCCAAAATGTTTAGTCTTCTTACTTAATAATATTAGTAATGAATTTCCTTAAATAAAATAAAACACAATAAAATGTAAGTAAATTCTTCTATGAGCAGTCATCCTTCTTATTCGCTCTTTACTGTACAGTAAGTCCTTTTTAATGTTTTAAAAACGAATGCTCAACTTATGGCTTGAATTTGGGATGTAATGTGTTTACATAATACGTAGATGCCATAATGATTTGGAATTGAATCTTCCTATTACCTCCTAGTGTGCAATTGTTGATCATAACAGGAAAAATGGAGTTAGACTTTAATTAGCTAACCAAAACCTATTTATAATTTGTAAATTGAAGGTTGGTTTTGCTCGCATCGTTTACTACTTGGATCCCTGCACGAGTGTTCACTTCATGTCAGTATAACACAAGGAAGTCGTCCATATGTGGGCGAGCAGCAAACGGTAGGTAATTCGATAATGTCATATTTGTTTCTAGAATATTCCCCCTTTGTTGAATAACCTGCATAATGCTGACATTGTCTTAATAAGTTCTAAAGTTAATATGTGAGCCACCCGCAAACCGCCCCTTTCAATGTGCCACTGGCCCTGCACAATATATAAAGTGAACAGGGTGTTGTATCATTTGGAAACTGTAATATTATGCAGTCATTTACAACTTTTCTTAAATGATCATATTGAATACAGACTTGTGTTTTGTCGAAACTTCCTCAGATATTCCGTAAACTGCCTCAATCATGACACGGTACAGGACGACAGTTCCATTAATATCAAAATAACAAAGCGGGCACCGTTTCAGTTTAAAGTTAACATTAAAGGAACACAACATAAGCGAAACTGTTACACTAGCAACAACACGGGGCTCCGGACACTGGGCCAGCCTGAAGCTAACCACAGATAACACTCACACGTTGGGATCGCGTACTGTGTACGACTGGATGACGACATAACAAATGAGTGAACTGTTCACGTGATGTTTCCGGAATGTTGGTCGGTTCGCAGTGCTGCTGCGGGAGTATTACGAAACATGGACCTGAGCGGGACCGCTGAGGATGACTCACCGCTCCTTCTCGGTATGCACGGCGAAGTTGCGCTCGATCACGGTGGTCCATTGCAAGCCGCGGATGGTAAACACGTACGGCCTCGGCTTGTCCACCGCCATGATCTGGCAGTCCCGCACCGTAAACTTGTTCAAGGGGTCGCGGTAATTGTTTCGCTCGGGTTGCGCCTTAAACCCCACCAAGTCCCCGTTGTCGAACAGGATGAAGTAGCGGTCGCGCCAGTTGCGAATGTGCTCCCCGCGCTTCAGCAGCCATCCTTCCTTCACGATGTTGCCCGGCGCCGCCTCCGCCATAGCTCGCGACCTGTTTGATAACAAATCACCACCGTCCGCCACACCACCACCACGTTTCTCTACGCGACGAGTCGCGGATGTTTCACCTATGCTGAATCGCACTGTCAGCATTAATACCGAACATTTTTCCGTTTTGGACTGAAATAATATACAGATTTTAACGTTTTTCCGCCTTTGGAAACGACACGGATTAGCGACGTAGCCTCGCGGTATTGATATGATGAATTGTAGAAGGGCTGTTTGGTACAGTACGGCGAATTCTAAGGTATACGTGTTTTGACTGAAGTGCGAAGGAGAAGTCCGAATAATTGTAGTTGCATGAGTGACTTTTCATTTAGTAGGCTAGTAACCTATTTTGACAAATTAGTGCCATATGTCTGCCGCTAGGCGAATAAATGGCGTTGTATCATGTTTTTTTGTTACGTTCCATTTTGTTGTTTATTTTATAAGCAATTATATTATTATATATAAGACCACTACTTTGCCTTATGAATGTTGACTTGTATGGTATCTTTTTTACATACACGATAGGTAGGTACATTATTCTCACAATAAATATTTTAATTACAAATGTACATTTTTACGAGAATACGTGTATTTTTTAATAGCAAAAGTACCTATATTTAAAGTTAAATTTTAAATGTGTACAATTTCTCTGATTAATAAAAAATCTTATGAGATTTCTATAAATATAATGCTAAAACAGATTCCAGCCTTTTTGTTTCGTGTCTCCAGCACCTGGTGGAAATGGGGCAACGTAACATTGCTCATGTAATTTTATTTAGTTTATAATTTTCTTCTGAATAATTTTAAGTTTAAAATAACACTATGGTAAGAAGCAAATCAATAATTAAACTTTTAACATGTCATTTAAAATCTAGCACCACAGAATTCAATTCCATTTATTCCAACATACGGCATGTCGATGTGTTCAAAATTTAATCTTTAATATTTGATGACATCTAGTCAGTGCGATCCCGCATCAAAACCTCAATCCCGAAACCTAGCGCAAGCGGAGTTGAGGTTATTAGTCCTTCTGATATTCTGGGCTACCAGTAATGTTACCATTTGTATGTAATAATAATTGTTTTTTTTTAAAAGTACACGTTTCGACACGGTTGCATAGATTTGAATAGTGATTGTTTTAATGTAGAGTGTACCGCCGTCCGAGCTATTTGTTTTACAAACCGAACTGGAACTTGTGCTCTCTTTATTGTTTACACTGACAAGCATTTTTATATTAATATTTCTTTTAGATTTTAATAAAAATCTACTATCCAAAAATATTCTAAGGTTAAAAACAATTAAAACAACCAAAACATTGTTCAACATTTCTAAGTAAACAAATTGAACGTTTGTGCAAAAGTTTAAATTAATTTTCGTTTGCTTTATACATGTTATCAAAAATAGTTAACGAAACAGCGGTCTTAAGTGCCTATCATGCTTACGTCGGTG
>DWDX01001617.1:0-17885 GCA_018245675.1 Agara michaeli | reverse complement strand
ATAGTCTTAAAATACTTTATCCCTATATTACAACGTTTTAGAGAGAGCAGTACGTTTAATAACACCATTACAATGGATAAACCGTGAAGCAATGCTGAAACAGTGTGCTTGTGACCTACTTCTACCTACAAACGACAAAGTGTCTTCAACTCCAGGAACGCTCAAGAAACCAAGCAAGTGCGTACTATTTCAAAATATATTTGGAACTCATTTATATTGAACTGTCTGAACTTATATTATTAGCAATTTTACATTTTTTGTCTTTTCTGCTCCTTGACTATATTTAAAACAAAATAATATATTAAACAGTTATAATACGATTCACCCATTTGAGTCTATTCAAAAAGAGCAATTAGGTTTCTGTACTCTGGTTCCTACATGTCACGTTTCTCCATTTTTAAATATCATAATTGATATTAAATATAAAAATCAATACGCTTAGAATATTTAAATAGGCCTAACTTACAGAGTAACAACAGATTCAGCTCCAACAAGTACAAGTACTGAGCTAGGATTTTGCGCGAGACCAACTGGCGGGGATGACACCAATGCCTTCATTATTGTTGAAGTGAAGTTAGCGAGACCATTACGGAAGCCTGTTATACCACCGCATATAACTCCGTAAGTTTTTATTTAGTCAATTGCTTTAGAACTAATTAGCTTTTTCAAATATCAAATGTATTCGTATTCCTCAACATATTTATTTAATAACGAGCTGTGTCCTGCGCTTTTAGCCGCATAAATCCCGATGCCGTAGAAATTTCCGGATAAAAAGAGTATATATGTTGTTCCATAACCTCGTCTATCTTTCAGAGAAAGTCCTATTAAAATCGGTTCAGCCGTTCCCGAGATTAGCCCAGACAAACAAAAACACAGACAGACAGATAGACAAATATTTACAAAAAGTGTTTTAGAATCGTGTAAATAAGTAAACTTCAATAAAACACAGTAATTTGTTATCACAGACAGACACTCCATTGTCTTTACTCGTATATGTGCTACGTCTTATTTTTGCTATGACGCACACAAATAAATCTAAATCCAAGAAGGTAGGCTTTGTTCACGGTTATAAGCTTTTCAATTATGCATAGGGATATAATGAAATGATACATGTATATTTTAATCATTTAGGTATGTTAAAATAAACACATACTTTGTGTCGGCATACCTTAAATAGCGACTACTAAAGAAAAACAAAATTGCAGTTCCGAAATAAAGGAAATGTTGGAAAAAATGGAAGAACAACAATTTAAACGTGAATGTAGAGGCCGGGGGCAGTTAAAACGGGACTGGCAGTCCACAATTAAGAATGCAGCCAACTCCCTACGTAGAATTCCTTATTACGGTAAATTACTTTAACATTAATATAGCTTGGCTCGGATGCAGGACTTTTTACGTAATGCTTAGGCATGGTCTCTGACTATCAAAGGAGACATGGAACATGATCCACCACACTACTTCAGCTAGAAATGGCAAAGATTAAACCACGGACCGCACCGGACCAAACCTCTAATGTGATATTTTTTAATTCGTTTAAGATCTCCGACAAAATTTAATAGTAATAACTCAACGATAATAACCTGTATTTTTGAATGTGCTTCAAAAACTATGAGTATTTGCTAGCAGCAGTTGTGGTACGTTTTAAAATAGAAGTTCTTCGTGTTTTCAATTTAATGATCGTAACGAATTATTCAATTAAGACTAATTAATTCGAATGTATTTATTTGGCGTCATCGCGTAGAATTCACCTGTTGTCAAGTTACCGGTATTTAGTGTGCTATAACCATTAAATAGTTTAAGAGGCAATTACCATTAAACACTTCTGGTTTGAATGAATACGAGTACATAGTCATCAAATGAAAGCATTCTATAGTTGGTGTCAGTGTGCATTTAGGCGAAACCTAAACTTTAAGATTACATTTACCTTTTTTTTATAATTCAGCCCAGCGAACAGGCAGACGCTGATCTTGCAACATCCGAGGAGTCCCCAATGAGTTACCGGCATTAGAAAGGAGCTCTTTTTACGCCTTTCTTGAAGAGTTCCATCTAAACTTCACGTCGTTTTCTTTCTCGTTTGCGTCCATTAAATACATACTAGTGAATGCATGCCCTTTGTACATTAGTACAAGACTATAGCCTACTAAGTCTTTTATTGTGAAATTTTACTTTTGAAATTGTGAAAAAATATTGTGAAAGGAAAGTCTTCCTAGAACAAGTCAAATGTGAACCGGCGTTTTGATTTAAGTTTAGGTTGTATTCGTCATGTTTGTTGTAGGTATGACAGACATCTGTGCTATTAACCGGCAACTAAGTGAAACACGCAATCGCGTAGAAATTATCACGTCTTTTTGGCAAGACGCAGGAATATATGTCAACAATCATTTTATCCCACAAGAATTCTTGAGCAATGAAAACACATATGAAGTATGCTGTCTGATAATAGGTCAATATGTATAAAATATCTTTCAAATTAATCATAATAACTGATATTGTTCTGTTCAGGAAATGCTGATGATGGCACATTCATGCCTGCTGCGCACAACCTATGACGCCCTGGTTGGCGTTGATAATCCACATGAGACAGAACCTTTATTAAAAGCAGCAAGACATGCCCGACAAATGAAGGACATCCCTCATGCAATTGATCTATTCTTACAGGTCGTTTCTGTATAAAACATTTAGTTCAAGACACGATAAAAATTCGATTGCTAGGCACTCTCTGATCTCTAAACAAGCATTCGTTAGGTGCTGGTAGTAAAGACCTACAATTTAGCTATTTAATCAATAATAATTAATATAATAAATTGGTATAGTAAAGTAAAGTTTTATGTATATTCGTATTAACACGCCGAACAGTTGATAGCCGACAGAACACGCGACGCAAATGTATGGCGCGAACTGGCAACATGCCTGAAGGATATGGACAGGGACTGGGCGGTAGTCTGCATCAATAAATCCCTTACGTTAAATCTGCGCCATCCACTCACGTAAGATCATTAGTTATATAGTGAATTAGATATTATTAAAAAAAGTATTTTAACACATCATTGTTTACGATATTACTTACGTCTCATTCTAAACAAAATGTTCACAACACCACTCCTGTTAATAAGACGAGTCGTAAGATAACACACAGAGAATAAAATTTTGCATTCATCCGTTTAAAAAAGGGTTAGTATTGTATGTTTATACCACATATAGTATAAAGCATATTATATCTAATTGTCATACTAAATTCATGTAGGCAAACAGCATTCAACACCCACTGCCAACTCTTCTATGCTTACGTAGACGACATATTATGTACATCAGTGTAAAATTTGTCGCATATTTCTAGTTCGTAGGTATGGATTTTATTAATAATATGTATGTTTTTTAGTTAAAATTGTCCTTATCTTATTTCTTATCCTTAGACTATTGTCCAAAGCTTGCATGGTATTTGAGGAAGACCCTGACGCTGCTGAACCATTTTTCTTAGGTCTCTTGGCACTTTATCCTTTTTGGCTACCGATGTGGGTAGCAGTTAGTGCTTACTACGTGACCAGACACATGTTTCAAATGGCTCATGCGATAATGGAGTGTGCTGTAAAGTAAGATAAACATTTCCAACTTTACATCATTATATACAAAAATATAATCTTAATATAACAGTAGTAGTAGTAAGTTATAATATAGCAGTAGTTACTAAAAAGCCGAACCGTGTATGAAAATGAGATTTTTATGCCATTTTGTGCCCCAACGTAACAGTCATTCAATTTAATTATTTCGCTTGTTTGATATCTAATTAGCAGCTCTCTACTTTAAATTGACAATCAATTGATCTGAAGCTTTTCCGAACCCATTACAATAATTATGGTTAAACACATATTGAAACATTTAGCATAAATCGATATATCGAAACAGAACTTCAGCTGAAGGGCTTGAAGACGAAAATAAGTTTTCACGCGTCTGGGAGCAGGAGCTCGGCGACTGGTGGGACGATACCCCGCTATTGCCTGGAACCAGCCTGTACTATGAGGCGGCGGACCTTCTTCTTAGGATTCGGGCTATATCTGTTCGTTAACTTTTATTATTTTAATTATAACATAAAACAAATCACGTAATGAACGTGGATGATGGTAAAACATGGTATTTCAACCGTGAAGCAATTGTTAGTAATACACTGTACGAGTATGTTTCAGTACGAAGGCTGTGGATTACGCTCTTCATGTATACTAAAGCCGACTATATCAATCAATGTATATAATACTAATACTAACTGCACTAAAGAATAGAAAGGAAGCCACTCAGATAACAAGGCCAAGGACATAAACCTTTTATAATAAATTATGCCCTGACCTGTGCCACCCCCGCTTTTCGCCCTATTGCGTGATTGAGCCGGTTGATTGAGTAGAAAGTTACGAATAGACCAACGCCGTAAACTTATGCAAAACGAGGCCCCTTACAGTGTTTTAACACACTTCTAAGCACATAAATTAAATGTTTGTTTTATTTGCTATTTAATACAGCGATAATATTCACTTTAGAAAAAAATAACCAGTATAGACTACCTGAATTATATCCATCGAAATATGAATATTTTTTGAGATGTTTATGTGTTGCAAAATGCCAGGCAAGAATCTGTTCCACAACTATGTAAATGAAATAGTGTGTTGTGAATATCAATTAACTTAACCGGGTTACATTTTAAGTTTAACTTATTTAGGTATATGGAATAATAGTAAGAATAATCGCAACAGGCTATAATAGTAGCTTCTTGATTTGCATGATGGGCTCTTACATTATATAATAATTACAGCTGGCTGAAGTTTGTATATCTCGCGCTGTCTGCCATTCGGGAGAGACTGCTGCACATTATCATTTGGTTGCTTTATGCTGCCGATTGAGAAAGAACCCTATGGACGCTTTGTGTCACTTACAACGGGGGATTGCAAAATTTGGTAATGTAAGTAAAAAAAAAACCTTTTTAACTTTCTAGTGCATACATATAAAACACAAAAATGTTTGTTGTTATAATGTGCATTTTCATAGATAAGTTATCTTAGAAGCCTTGAAGCAGAGTGTTATCATAAACTGAAGAATATTCCCGCATCTACATCAAGTTTCGAAATGGCCGGGACATGCTCTAGCGCTTACAGGTTACGAGCTAAGATATTTCAATAAAATAATACATTTTATTAATTGTATTATGGATTCTCATTAATTTTTAACCGTTCTTCCTCAGCATCTTATTGTCGATGACCCGTCGGGATTCCAAAAGAGTACGTTCGTTGTTGCTCGATCTAATTCGACGTCAACCGAGTGCATATGCGTGGATGGCGATGGCCGATGATATAATGACGGTAATTAGAACAGATATAGATATAATTATAGAATTTCTAAAATGCGAAGTCGTTCTGACGTATTGGATATCGACTTATTACATTTTAAGTAGGTTATATGTTTACTCATAAACAGCGGAGTACAATGGGTGATGGAGAGTCAAGTAAAAGCGAGCAATCGTCCTCGTTCGCGGCGGCGTGCGCCGTGCAAGCACTGAAGTGGGACCGGTGCGCGAGTCGTGCTTGGACGTTCCTGGCGAAGCTGGTCAACCCAAACGCCCGACGTCAATATTACAGAACAATGGCTGCAACGGTAATAATTTCATATGTACTTTATTAGTAGTCACCTATTTAGTAATGACAGTATAAAACATAGTAATATTAGCTAGTGAATAATATAATAGTAAAACGACACGAAAGTCCCGAATACAGCGAGCTTCATATAAATCGTAGCATCTTTGGTCAAATTATTCTCAGAGCCACAACATATCCAGTTATAAGTACGTGGACGGATTTCTTACCTGAAAAGTCATTAAATTTCTTTAGTAGTGGTATTAGGTAATAATAATAGTAATAATAGCAGCACTTAATATATATATATATATATGTATAAGTGACAGAAATGTTTACTTTGGACGCGTGTTTTCTTTAGTGTGGACACTCCAAAGAAGGTGAATTGCAACCTCGGGAAAACGCCTCGCAGCAGTCCGCGTGCTACCGGCTCGGCACGTCGCTGCGGGAGTGTCGTTGCGATATGTGCGAGCGTCTTTCGTTTTGAACGTAATATAATAATACATCAAGTCTTGATTTTTATTTCATGCTCGTAATATTGAATTTGTGTGAAGAGAGTAGCGAGCGAGCAGGCAACAGTCACAAGTGACCGTTGCCGACCATGGGCTGTAAGGATAGGATTGTTAATGGGAATTCATTTATTAAGTAATAGGTATTAATGAGAATTATTTGGTGAGTATTTATTAGGAACAGGACTGCAGGATTAAAATTATTAGTAATATTAGTCTAGTTAACACTTATTAGTAAATGTGCAGTTAGTACTTATAATATGTTAGTATCCGCCATTAGAGGTTGGTCACAGATGCGTTGCTACTCTTATGGACTGATATGGTCGCTTCCAGTATACACGAGGTCCGGCATTCATACTCTTCAAAGCAAGACACAAATTGTTGTAATAACAACTGCTTCGTGGCAAAAATATGGTACATATTCTACCGCCTCCGTAAATAATGATATACTCTATGTCGTTTGGTACGTTTTACAAATAACTTCACACGGCGATCTGATCCAATACCTACGAAATAGAATCTGAAGATACTACTAGTATTGAAGACACAGTAAAGAGTATAAAAATAAATAACTGCACTTCACATTCATTGGGCGAGGTATAATAATAATTAGATTATTTATACATTATTATATAGCTGCCTATTATATAGGTGCGTAAATGTGTTGATGAAATATCTGTTATTTTTACTTTTAGACGCATGTTTTAATTACGTCTGTGTATCTGAGCTTCACCTAGGCTAATACAGACTTCAAAATATCCGACATACGTAAAAACATTTGAGACTTATTCAGCCAATCACGAAGAGTAGAACACTGTAAAGGTATCTTAATGGATCTTTAATTAGGCCGTTGAGTTGGTAATTTTCAATAAAAACGCAAAACTAATAAAACTGTACCGACTCTAGTTGCATCGTTGAACTGCGAAAAATGAGTAGAATCCGTGAACTAGTCATATTCATTAATTTAGTTGTTTTAAATGTTAACTTTGTGCAGAGTCATTTAAATGAAATAAAGTTACCGCAAGGCAAAATCAGGGGTTTACGTAGTTACTTAGATAACTATAGAGCTTATCTTGGAATACCGTACGCGTCCGTTAATGTAAGGTATCAGGTAAGAGAACTATACGTACGACTTAAACGATTTGTCTGTATTAATTAAAAAATTAAAAAATTAATCTGGTCTATAGCAAAGATTGTCTCGCAACTAGGTAAACATTAATTTCTTGAGAAAGTTGGAATAAAGTAATTGACAAAGAAAGTAACTGTAATGAAAAAAGCGCACTTTTCTCAGTGAGGCACTAAAAAGTGGTGTTACACTATTTGACAAATAAAAAGAAAGTAATAGTGACTGAAGACTTCCGACGTCCACTTTCATGTCCATTATCAGAAATCATAATTGACTCTCATGCATTGAATGTATGAAAATATTATCCAAATGGGCCGAAGCTCAAGGAGTTTACAAGTACCTAGGCATCGAAAAGTTGCAATTCTGCACAGCACGGGTACATTATCAGCATCTAAACATGTGTAATATATAGTTCTCGATAAAACATACCAAATGAGCACAAATTTGCGGAGGTAACCATTGAATAGTTCTACCCTCCGCATACCTCCTGGGTACATCATTAGAATCAGCCTAATGGAAGCTAATTATTTATCGTATTGTCATCGATTCTTAATACGGAATCCTGGAATATGCTTTGGACACATGGGAATGAAACAATATTTAATTGAAAACTTCCAATTGTTACATGCACCTAATAAGCATAATATGCATATGGATATGTACGTAGGTAGGTTGAAGTAAAAATTAATAATGTAAACGTATTAAAAACATGTCAGTTTAAAAAATATACGTCGAAAAGCTGCCATTACAAAAATCAAGATCATTTTAGAAGTGCGTATTGCTTTACAACATCTGTACTAAAAAAACTTTTAAAACGTTTTTATCTATCAGGATCCCGGGCCGCCTCCACAATGGAAACAGACATTTAACGCTGTACACGGATCTGTGAAATGTAAGCAAATAGAGCGTACTTCTCAAAAGCCAATTGGTCAGGAAGACTGTTTAGTCCTTAATGTTTTCACGCCAATCGCCTCCGACACACAAACACTTCCAGTTCTTGTTTTTATTCATGGCGGAGGCTTTTATTTTGGAAGTGACAGTGATTTAATTTACCATCCAAAGTATTTACTAAGGAAAAACATAATTGTTGTCACAATCAACTACAGACTCGGCGCGTTCGGATTTCTCTGCCTTCAAACCCCAGAAGCGCCCGGGAACGCCGGACTCAAAGATCAAGTGGCTGCGGTACGATGGGTCAAAAATAATATTCAGTATTTTGGAGGAGACCCTCACTCAATAACTCTTTTTGGTCAAAGCGTTGGTGCATCGGCACTTTCTTATTTACTTCTTTCAACAGAAACTGCAGGATTATTTCAGAATGCGATTATTGCAAGCGGGTCGTTACTCGTACCATACGCACTTGACGATGATCCTATTGGAACTGCTGCTCGTATTGCCCACCGAATGGGTTATAAAACGAATGATCCTAATCAACTTCTAAAAGTCTATTTAAATGCATCGGCGGACGATATACTAAAGGCCTCGCATTTTGATGACGAGAATGACCCAATAGCGCCGTACGTTTTTAGACCTTGCGTAGACAAGTCTAAAAACTCACTTATTAAAGGTGGTCCTGGAGAAATAATTGAAACAACTTTGATAGAACGGAACATGTCCGTTATAGTCGGTTACAATAATATGGAAGGCATCAAATGGGCAGAAAAATATAATGACAAGGGGCTCGAGGACCTGAACAAAAATTTTTCTAAAATAATTCCCTACAATCTTATATTTGCTAACGATGAAGAAAAATCGAAATTTATCGCTGAAGTAAAAGAATTTTATTTCGAGAACCGCACAATCGGACATAACAGCTACGATCCTTTGATTAATTACTTTTCAGATTCAATTATAATATATCCAGTAACAGCAATGACAAAATACTTCCTACGTTCAAATATATCCGTGTATAATTATTACTTCGAATACGACTCGAACAGAAATCTAAATAAAAAAAAAACTACATTGGCATCGAAGTCTGGGGCTAGTCACGGGGATGATCTATTTTATACTTTTGATCCTTTAATATATCGCGTGCTGCCCGTGGCGCCAAATGACGCTGCGGTCATCGATGCAATGACAAGTTTCTGGTCCAATGTTGCAAAAACAGGGTAACACTTTTTAAACCTATTTATAAAAAAATATTAATTACAGCTAATTGTTTCTATTCAAAATGCTGCATTACTTGTACTTAAATGTTAGTAACTATATATATTTTATTATTTTAGGAATCCGTCAACTAAGGAAATTCAATGGAGAGCAAGTGAAAAAGATGGGCTCAATTTTTTGAAAATAGACAAGAAAATTGAAATGTTATCCTTGCCTAACAAGGAAAGACTGCTCTTCTGGAATGCTATATATGCGAAATACAAGTCTTATTGATATGTACTTACATAAAAAGCTTAATAGAAAATCTGTATTGATGAAATTCTGCATTAATATTTGTTTATGAAATAGATGTAAGGCATTCGATTAAATTAATTAAGAAAAAAATTAGAAAAAAGCAAACAAAGAAAACAAACAAAGGTGTAACGCTATTATTTCATAACGTTAGTATTTAATTTATTTGTATTTACCAAAAGACGCACAACTACATAAATGTATAGATATGTGACTCATTAATAGCAATCTCCTACTTCATTTCCTTAGCTATTTATTATCCTTCATTAGTTATCCATATATGCTATGCAATGATCTGGTTTCGTATTTGTCGTGGAGTTAGACGGCGGAAAACTCGGCAACTGCGCCAACTTCTATGTCAGCCATAATAATACATACACTACAATACCAACACCTCAAACCCTGAAAATTCCTTAAACTATTACGCATAGTTGATAGTTCCTCAAATGCTGTAGTATTTCGTACTCAACGCATAGGATTTTCTATAAAATTGGCGAGAAAATTTACAATCTCAAGACGTCATCACCCAGTGATACATTAAAAGTTATACGTTACGAGTATTTGTTCATTCTTTTTATGTGGGAAAATACAAAATACATTGCATATACTCTCCATTATTAATCCATGGAATTCAAAATGAACTGCCTTACAGTGAAAGTCTTACATTAGTGTCTGAATAAATGTAGGCGCACTGCTTTTAATTACTAATACAATTAATTAAGATCGTAATAGTAATGTTACTGAGAAGAAAAAGTCGAAAGACAAAGAAAATACTTCTATACTTACGACAATTTTCCACCTGTTTTTCAACAAAAAAACAAGATAACTAGCAGGAAATTGGTTAGTTAGGGTTTTATGACTGAAACTTATTTACATATGCAGGTTTCTTAGAAAAGCTATTTAGATACGTTAGATATCTCATTAAAAAGGTATATATATATGTAGGTACGTGGCCAAAACAATGTAAGTCTGATCTTCATAAACAGCATAAAAAGTAGTTATGGTAGAAAATGAATGGACAAAATTGTAATTATTTCTTTTAAAATGAGCGCACCCGAAGTATTTTTGTAGCTCTAATTTCTAGTGAAGGTGCACAATTAAAAATCAGTTTCCGAACAGCTGCACTGGACTGCTAACGTCAAAACAACGGTCCCGTACGTTCTTTGTTTCACTTAGTTCCCTTCTGATTTAATACGTTATTTGTTTATTTTTTAATACGTTATTTACTTACCAATTGCATGTCGCGTATACAGATAGCGAAATATATTTATTGTTGTTCAGGCAGTGGTGGTTTTAGCCATTGCGAGGCTACGGGCGGCAGACATTGGCGAAGCCTGCGCGGTGGTCTCGCTGACCACTCTATGCCCAGCACTATCCCAACACGAGAAATTGGGATTGAAGCAATTTATGTATATCTGACTGATGTGGGTGCCAGTTTCAACGGACTCTTATTGGCCTTTTGGTCTAGTGGTTACAAATGGAGTGCTAAACTGGAGATCGGGAGTTCGATTCCCATTCAGAACAAACATTTGAGTGATAAGCAAATTTGTTTGTTCTATGGCTGGGTGTAATAAAAGTATGGTTGTAGGATATGTATAGTAGTAGTGTATAAGTGTATTTTTAATAACTGTCTGGTTACCATAACACAGGATTTTAGTTGCCTAATTCGAAATCACATGGCCGCGTGTGGAATTGTCTCGATTGCTATAATTATTGTTACCAATAAATATAGTAAGTCCTGTTCGTGTTCCAATTGTCGATTAGTACTAAGTAACGACTTAGACATATCAACTAAACCTAATTCCTATACTTGATCCTGGCCGAGGTTATACTAAGACTAAGGGCGTTTAATTTTTATTTTTCGAGGCCTAGTGCTGCGTGGTGCTGAACGACGGACTGTTAGTATCAATTTTTTTTTAATTATTGTGCAATAGACTGCTAACTCACCTGGTAGAAACTGGCAAAGTGCATAAATATTTAATAACTTGTCAAGGAAATAAGTAAAATGAATATTAAATAGTTTTAATTATTTTATTTAGTTTCACGTATGTCAATGTCATGTATAAATTCACTGTAAAATTTTTGGAGTGAATGAAGTGAAAATTTATGCAAACGCTACAGACTAATTATACTTTTAATAATAAGGTGTCCAATTTATTGGGATTCTTTTCCAATTATAAAGTAAGATCGAATAAAAGTTGAGACAAAGTAATCAAGACAAAAATTGTTTTAAATGGATATAAATATAAGGTAGAATAAAATAAAAAAAAGAGCATATTAAAAAAACAACATTTAGTTCGGTTATGTTGCTTTTTACTATCAATTTTTGATGTATGTGTACAGTATGAATTCGAGGAAAATAAAGGAATATGTAAAGTTTCATATCATATATATTCTACATCGCAGTACTCGTTATGAACAAACATTACTTACGTTACTTTCGGTATATTACTTCTACTCATTCATTTTTTTGTTCGATCGCTCATCGATTGTATAAGATATCTTGAGAGCATGTTTATTCAGTAAATGTAATAAAACAAAAATTAGCTATATAAAACCAATCAATTTAAATAAAATATACTAGATTTAAAAAACCACTGCATCCATCCTCTGCAAAATATCTGCAAATACTGCATAACATCTAACTGTACAGACACGTATCATAAACTCACGAAGGGAACTCCATCGGATTCCTCGTGACATTTATTACAAAGGTCTCGCTTAAAGATGCATAGAAACGAACAATATTCTCACTGCGTATCATAGTAATGGTGAAAAAGTTGCGATAAAAACCTAAAACTCACATACTGAAAGTCTAAAAATATATTATAATAGATTTCAAATGTCTATACATAGATGAGTGTTCACTACGCGCTTATACGAGCGCAGGGCGCGTCGTAACGTAACAATATTGAATACGTCGAGTCGACACGTCCGTCCGTACACGCGGCAGTCGTCGAGTCGCAGATACGTCGCTACTCGTAACCGACCCGAAGGGACTAGACACACCATCCGAGAGTACCGGGCGCTCGTCCACGAGCGATGACGCGACTCGCTACTGCGTTAACATTAGAGTTCGTAACGAAACTAAAATTACATATTACATAGTATCATATAGATCGGAGCGGGGGCTCAGACGAAGACTTTGGCGAGGCCGTCGGCGCCCGCGCTGGCTATGTAGGGCCGCAGCGGGTGGAACGCGACGTCCAGGATGCTCTCGTCGAACTTCTTGCGGTGCGCGGTGATCTCCTGCACGCACGTTTTCGTGTCGAGGTTCCAGAGGCGCACGGAGCAGTCGTGCGAGCCCGACAGCAGGAACAGCCCGTTGGGATCGAGCGCCAGGCCCGTGACGGCGTCCAGGTGCGCCACCATGGCGTGTGCGCATCGGCCCGACACGGCGTCCCAGAAGCGGATGTGGCGGTCCTCGTGCGCAGTCACCAGCAGCGGCAGCGTGGGGTGCGAGCGCACGCGGTTGGCCGGGCTGTCGCACGACACGCGCAGCACCGCCTGCCGATACACAACATACAGGATTTTAAACGATTTATTTCTTTCTTTAATACATACCTAAATCTAATAGAAATGCGACTAAATGCAATCAAAATCCGAGCGGATCTTGACGAGATCACTTTCGTCCATATAACACCTTATAAACGACGTCATTCGTCGTCCAAGCCATCAAACACTTATATAAAGTGCATAGACCATATGGACCACAGAGAATATGTCCAGCTATTTGTATAGTCAGCAAGAAATCCATCAACACGAAGTACTTTATGACCATAGTTTTACAACCTTGAGCAAAAAAAGCTAAGCCAAGTAAAAAAATAAACTCAAAATAGTTATCTACGTTATGTATGTTAATGTATTTTGGGGATGAAAAATATTTCTTAGAGAAGCTTGTCCCCAAATCTCAAAATACAGTAACTCAACACCATTTTCATTGGCTGAGTTTCCTCGCCTGCCATCAAGAGTACTAAAGCAAACAATAAATAGCCTTGCTCGTCTTTTGCTAATTATATCCTACTACCAATTAACATAATGTCAGTAGGGTGGAAGTGTTATCTGACTACGCTAGCAACTTTCAACATCCCTGAGATATCTGGTATAACGGTTTCTTCATGACTTAACAAACAAACAAAACAAGTTAAAATACGAAATGGTAATATTAAGGTTTAAGAGCATATGTAGGGAAAGTTGTATAAAGTAATGAGTGTAACATTAACGTACCTGCGAGGTGTCGAGGTCGTAGAGCAGCAGCGTGCCATCGCGGTAGACGACGGCGGCGCGGGTGGCGGCGTCGGCGAAGTCGGCGGCGGCGGGCGCGGCGGGAGCCTGCGGCGCGGCGGGCGCGTCGTCGCGCAGTGTGCACAACAGCGGGCGAGCCGCGCGCGGCGCCCAAAGCCGCGCCGTGCCGTCGGCCGAAGCGGACAGCAGCCGCCCGTGCTGGCTCGCCAGCGACCACACCGCGTCCGTGTGCTCGCGCAGCACTGGACCCTAACACAGCACACGTCCTAATCAGTGCCTAATTCAAGTGATAGGATCAATAACAATATATGAACTGATCCATAAAATTGCAAATAATAACACTGTGATCGTATTCGTATACTCTACTACGATCAGGGAATAATGCTCCATCGCTAGTGCTGATCTGTGAGAATAAGATATTACATGCATTAATTTAAAAAGCAAAAAAAAGTACATCACCTGCACGGCCGGGTCGTAAGGATCGTACGGGTCGGCGGTGGGAGGCGGCAGATTCCACACGCGGATGGTGCCGTCGAGGCCGCCCGAGAAACACTCCTCGGAACGCGGCGCGCCCATGGCGAGGCACAGCACGGGCGCCGTGTGCGCGCGGAACGTGTACAGCGGCTCCACGTCCAAGCCCGCAGACTTCTTCGCGGGCACTGTTCGTTGCAAGTTCCACAGCTTCAATGTGTGATCTTCGGACGCGGTCACCAACGCAGCTTCCGTCGGGTGGAAAGCCAGCGCGCGCACCTACAAGCGATTATCATTTTTTTTAATCATATCTGATTAAAAATAAGTATAGTAAATTAAGGTGAGTATCAAAACATGTAACTTTTACGCTTATGACATTTACTCAGTTTAACACAATACACCCGATGATAATTTTAACATGATACTCATAATATCAACTAAAGTAAGCACCATGCACTGTACCTTTGTGGATTGTGACATATCATAATAACTGTGGATTGTAACGGTCACATTAATTTCACAGCTACTTTTTTTGTCATGTTCCGTGTCTCACGGAAGACTATTTGTTTGGCCAGGCTATCACCTTCTTTTGATATGAAAAAACTTTCAATTCAATCAAAGGTCACCGAGCCCCTTTGAAGAAACCAGACATAGCGAAATATGTTATAGCTAAATTGCTTATTCCTTTGGAAGTATAGGATGTTCAGGCATTATTTTTGAACCATAATTTTAAAAGGATAAATGCCATAATTTGACACGTCACTGACGCATAAGACGTTTCGCGTGATCCACTGCGGCTGCGGCCCTGATGCGGCCTATGCGATTTCTTTTTTCACTTTGTGTATATCACTGAACGTAAGTTGTACATATTACAGTAAGTCAGCTACACATATAAATCATTACCGTACCATAAGTGTAAAACACTTGTATCGCCGATCGGTCAAACCGCGCGACGTCCTTATGACTAACCGAGTAAGTAGTCAAAAGCACTGTTTATATACAAATCAAAATGTTTGTGTCATCTTATCTATATACATCTTGTCAATGTGACCTCACCCCGTCGAAGTGCGAGCGCAATGTATACTTGGCGTTCCACGTTTTGCGGAAGGACTCCTTGTTCGCGCTGGCCACGTCGTAAGCCTCGGGCTCGTTGCTGACCGTGAGTTGCGCCAACTCGCCCAATGCCAGCGGCTTCTCGTCCGCCTCCCCCGCGCCCCCTGACCCGCTCACGCCGGTCCCGCCGGGGAATTTCACTGCAACATTACCAATATATTCACTTACATTTAATAAATCATATGACTAATAAAGAATAGCATTTTTATACATTTTTGGGAATAATGATAATAACTCCAACATGTATATAATAATCATATTGTAAATAGACACAATTCACTCACCTCCCGGATAGTCATCACCCTGTCCGCCTCCGTCCGCTTCACTCTCCGTGAGCAAGTTCAGCTCATTTAACACCTCTTCAGCTTCATGGTCTACTTCTTCTCCTTTTATGAGCAATTCATTAGAATATTAATTAACATAAAAAATTGGTGTACATATTATTATGAAATAGGAGAATCCTACAACAAAATACTTTTTTGCTATCAATAGTAACATAAACAATATAAAAATTTGTAGTGTTGTGTAATGAAATAATACTATCTATAATTCATTATTTCTTATGAAAAGTAAAAGATAATGTAAAGAAAAATCAGAGCTTAATTTTTGTCTTTAAAATAATGAAATCGTCGGCAATGATTTTAATATCATTTGTATCTTGCTACTATATGGCGTTTAAGAAATTTCAAAACTCTTTAACCATTTTGATTCGAGAAGGATTAAAATGTTCGAATGTGTAGCATATCCTTCAGTGTTGCTTGCAGTACCTTGCTTCCCGGAAGCGTGGTGTGACTGCTTCGCATCCAGGTCGTCGATTTCGTCCATGTCCATGTCCTGGTTCGCCAGGAATTCGAAGTTAGCGAACACCGCTGCTGTTTCCTGCACGGAGAGCCCCTCCTCGTTGTAGCCTCCGCCCGCGGATGCGCCGCCCTTGCGTTGCGGTTCCTTTCCACCTAAAACCGTCTCAATCTATAACCGAGACTCTCAAAATGCTTAGGGCGAGATTCATAAGAAAAAGAAAACCCTTCGTATTGAAATATATTTTTCGCCATAATCCAGTGAACGCATTGTTTTGCCGCATTTAACAAATAACTCGTTTTGTACCTTAGTTGTACCAGCCTTATTCCAGCCAACTTCCAAATCTGCTGGCGTTAGAATTATAAAAATGAATGTATTCAGACAGTGATAAAAAAAACAGTATAAAAAATTGTGGATTGGTATCTTTCAAAATTTGTCTTCCACAAAGTTACTTCAGACAAGAATCATTCCCGAAAAACTGCGTAACAAACCCCACTCGGGTGTCGCGAGCTGCGACCCGTGCCAACTTAATATAGTGCAGTTTAAAAGGTAGTTACTACGGCTTACTATACGGTTGTACTAGGTACGAGGAAAATTATTTTTGGAAGCTAACGTAATATTTACGTATTTCAAATGCTCGATCACGTAAGCTATTCATGAAATGGAATAGCAATAAGAATGCATAAAAAGATTTCTAAAAACCGCTGGATTAAAATTTATTTTTCATTCTCACATTTTTCTTTTTTATACATGATATACCATATAATGCTTAGAAAATTACAAAAGTATATCTGTATGTAACTTTCTTTAACGATCAAGACAAAATAAATAAAATGTACATATTTGCAATTTAAACAAAAGAAGTAACAAATTTTGTTTATTATTAAAAAACGCGGAATTTTATAAAAAATAGTGCATAAAAGTCTACATACAAATATGACACGCTACAAGCAGAATATCGTGAACCGACTGTAACGGGAACTCCTCGAAAAGCATACGAGCGGATTAGTGCGACGGATCCGCAACACAGTCGGCTGAAGCTGGCCTGTGAAGCCAACCAAAGGCCGACGAAGGTGCCAACGTGCACGCATTCACCTTGCAAAAATGTACGCGATGACGTACGAACCATGTCCAACTAAGGAAGCGACGAATAACTATCACAGTTACACGCGGCGATACGTATAAATTAAACGAGCTACCAATAACGATCGCCCTGGATAGAAGAGCACTGTATGTCTAGTCATTTGTTAAAATTAATTAAGTCTCGTGTAAAATTTCTTTGAAATTTCTTCTTGTTTACTATAATATTATATGCAGACATAATGGAAAAGAAAAATATCTTTGTAAACTATCATTTGTGAATCGAGATATTCATTTTGAAACATGTGCATAAACTGAGTCAATATATGCAAATGGCAACATTATTCTGCAATAAAAAGTTCCAAATTTCATATTTCCATCTATAAATGCTTAGCATTGATTAAGTAAGTATTAATTAGTATAATGTACATACCATATTCACATTTCCGGGACATGAAGTTTATAGAGTAATGTTGTTTATCATAGTTCCTGTAATTTGGATCCTCTGCCTGTTCTTCATTATTTAATCCG
>DWDX01001616.1:0-17892 GCA_018245675.1 Agara michaeli | reverse complement strand
TATGTGACTTAAACGTAACTGGTGAAATGTGAGGGCGTATTACACTCCTCTGCCTACCCCTTAAGGGGATTACAGGCGTGATGTTACGTTATGTGATATTTTTCTGAAAAAAAAGTAGCCTATGCCACTCTTCAGCCCTTCAACTACCTTCATACTGAAAATCAGATCGATTATTATCATGGATATTAAGTATACATAAGTATTTCATTACGATTTGGTCAAAATGTTCCGCGCTCTCTCTATTCCCGCAGATTTAGGCTATTTAAGTGTTTCATAGAGATTCACAAAGAAAAGTAAAGCAATAAATATCCATAACAATTAACGTTTTCTGCGATATGAAGTAGTAGTATGTGAAGCATTCGTATACAAACTGCGTGTTATATCATAGATAATAAACTAATTTAATTTTTTTCATAGACAACTAACAAATTAGCTTCCGGTGTTTCGCTAACATTTCGATGTTAATCTTAATGTTGCACAAACAGGTAGGTAGTTATGCAATGATTATTTTGCGGTGCATTTTGAACAAGAAATTTTGCCTATTTCTTCAATGAATTACGAATAAAACTGACAAATAAAATAAAGTATAAACTGACATGAATACCTTATCATTTCAATTTTATATTTAGACTCTAATTCTCCGAGAAATAATAATAGTGGCTAGCTGAGCTTTAAGCGTATTTTGTTGTTTTTATAACATTTTGGGACAAAAACTATATACAGGCTGAAAACAAATTGTTATTTTACATACAAATTGTAATATACATAAAAAGAATACTCATAGCCATCAGATGCGCATTTGTCACGGACGGGAACTGAATCCACGACCGCCGACTCAGCAGCCAAGTTCACCAAGCTGACAGTGAGAGCGTATCCAAGATTAGAATTGACATCCCAATACCGTTGTACGCTTGTTAATTTAAAACAATTCGCGCAAAGTAACTATTGATACAATTGCCGATTTTAATGTTGTTATAAAAAAATCATGATAATCGTTTACCGATTTCTTATCACCAATATTTATTATAATCTGATACACTTAAAATCTATTAGCGCATGCATTATGAAGGTCTGCGGGCGGCGCAACTTTTTGTTACCCTATTGCAACGCGATTAGTGTGCGAGTTCGTATGTCTTAATAGCATTCGATCAGACGACGAGAAGCTGTAGTGGGCGCAAGGTATAAGACAGCTCACACACCAAGACCGACAACGTACAACCGGCCGGCGCACTCGCGCTGACCCACTGAACTCGACTGATTCATACCAGAACGACCCATAACTGTTCTCCAATATCTTTTGTTCAACAATAATTAAGTAGAGACTGATTGAATTATCGACTGACACCTTTACCGATTACGAATCCATAACTTTTACTTCAACATGCATATAATCAACGCATGCGTACTAAGAAAGCTAATGAGAAATGTTTTCGGTTTATTATCAGAATATTTACTAAGCCATTTTTTAGATTAGTATCGGTATTAAATAGAAACACTTGAAGATCAGGCAGTTTAAAATTTTGTCTAAAATATATCAATCAATGAGCCTGATCGCGGTATCTACTGTAGTAACCCAAAAAGAAAACTGAACACGCAATACCGGTTATTACCGGTTCAGTTTTTTTATAATTCAGCCGATCAATCAGCCATATGAGCCACCTGATGGTAATTGGTCACCGTCGCCCGTACACATATGCAACATCTGAGGAGTCGCCGATGCGTTGGAGGACAGCTCTATTTGCGCCGTTCTCGAAGACACCCAGTTTCCGCGCAATGTCCCTACGAAATCCGAAGTTGCCAGTTCTGTTTGTATAAGATTAAATTTTTTTTATTTATCATTTCACCTTCACGCCGCGAGCTCCTAGTTTTTGTCCGTTATTTCAAACAAGAAGTCCACGGTTGAACGGATGGTGCACAGAAAAAATGTCGATTAATCATTAATCGTTACTGACCTGATTATTCGATGACACTTGCTGCTCCACTTGCAGGGCTTCGATTGCATTCACATTGTCTACTACGCACGCTTAGTTGCGATCTAATTCGAAAAAGAAACTTAATTAAAATTGAAATTTATGTTCACTGTACTAGAAATGCCAAGCGGGCAACCACAAACATGTTTTATTGCCAACTAATCGACATCATTTGAATTTCGTCAGAATTTTGTTTCATAAGTTATTTCAATGTGTACACGCTTATATTTCAGTACATTGCGGATTGAAAGACTCGCGTGTCTTTCTCAGCAAATGCAAAAGCAATAAGGTCCGCTGTTACTTACAGACTTGATTTAGAAAATATGAATATATTGCAACAAAGAACAGATCGGCCAATAATATTTGTCTCCCTCGATTGCAGGATTAAGTATAACAACGGATAAAGTGCTTTACAATAATGATTGGATACAAACAAAAAAATATCTGTGGGCGGTATCGATTTTGCGTCAGTCATTGTTACCAACTCGGGTCAAAGTTAAGAAAAACAGGAATAATTTTTTGCTATGACAACACTTTTGCCGAGTCTATTAGATCGACGATGCCTCGCAATATTTAGATTGTTCTGTGGGTCAATATTTAGATTGTTCTGTGGGTTTAATGCCTCTATTATGGCAACAGTACTTACCAATAATGTTTTATTTATATAAATCGATTTTTTTAAACCTTTGTTGTTTAACTACTCGACACAATTCTTCTCTCATAGCGAGAAGGGTTGAGTCCATATTATACCGCGCTGGCTAAGTGCGGATTGGTTGACTTCACACACCTCGCGGACGTGCTTGGATACGTATAACTTATCGACTAGTGAACTCGTAGTCAAAAGCACTTGCTTTTACAATAAAAAAATGACTTAATCATTTGTTATATGTTGAAAAAGGCTCACTAATTTCATGTTGTGTCACATGTTAGGTATATCGAGCTGGTGTTACACTGGCAGGCCCGGTATCTGATGTCCTCCGGTATCTGGGGTCAGTTCGGCGACAGCGGCGAGTGGACAGCACGCGACAATATGCCAACAAGATTATAATACAGAATCCGATTACAATAGCATTCTGCGGTCGTCACAGACATACGCGGTGAATGGGACCGGTGATTTGAATTAAATGCTGGAATTCGTTCTTGAACGAATGAATTGATTATTCAATATATATGTATATATGTATGTTAGCTATAAATGGCAGACTGGAATAACAAAAGATTGAGTTGTGTTTTTCTCTATTACCCACGATTGGATGTTAATCCGTACAAGAATGAGTTATCAAATTAAAAGAACAAGTTATTTATATCCAGACGTGAAATAAAACCTTGTTATTTTTGTTTTATTTTTATAGTAGGTAATGCTTAAACTTATTGCATTCGTTCTAACAGCTCGCGAACGAAAGGTTAGAGACTCGTAATTAGTTAGCTTTCCTTGATATTGAAACGACTTGATATTTATCTGATTAAAAATGTTCTTGTGTCGCTTGTCACGAGCAATTATAAATTGGGCTAGAACGGAAGTGCCCATAGACAAAACGCAATCTCGCGTTACATCTCTCGATAGATCGCGGCGAATCGATTAGTTCACGCTGTCGATGTTTATGCTTGCCCAATTTCGGTTACCCAATAATAATAGATCAGGAACCGGCAACGAAAATATCAATAATTTTTATTGCAAGAATAACCTCTAGTCTAGTGGTTAAAGACTGACTACTAAACCTAAAGTGGTGGGTTCGATTCCCACCCAGGAACACCAATTCGATAATTCGAAAGTAACTTTAATTGGCTTTTAGAAAGCCTAATCTAATTCTAAGCAATTTGAATATGGAAATATTTATAGAATAGAAATAATATTTTTTTTTATACTATAATATTCAGTTTATTCTAATTTTGGTACTGAAAGTACCATTGTCTTGCGTATGAATTTTTAAAATGGGTTATTTATGGAGATAACCTTCATTAAAAGTTGTTTAAGACGTAGAAAAAATATAAAGGTAATTTTAATTGGCAAAAGAAATTATTGTATGTTTTGTATAATTACACTCCGCAATACGGGTAGCCCCTAGTGTCTTAATATATTTAAATTGCGCTAATCAGAGCATTTCTTCATTCAATTAGCACCTATGAAGTAAATAAATAATTTATGCAACCACAGTTTTTTATCACAAAACCCTTACAAATTGCACTACGAAATTAACAACCCATTTTCATTTCGGTAAGTTAGTTGCTCGCAGTCAGTACACTGGTTCATTTGTTACGAACAAGTCTCTGTGGTGAGGAGGTACTTAGCTCCTGACCTCAGCAATAATTGGGAACGTATGATGAATCTTGAGCAGATATCACACGCGCCAGAGACAACCTTGCGTCAATTGTAGCGTAGCCGATGTGTTGTTAGTTGCCCTTTATCCTACATACAAGTTACTTAGCAATCTTTGAATTCATGTAACATATTTTTTAATTGGTTTATTGGTCCCGTATAGTTTACAGCAACTTTATTCGCATCCTTTTCTTTAATACTATCAACATAAAGTATGTAAATCGTACATAAATCTTACATAAACATCAAAAACTCTTCCTCTTTAAATATCCTCCAAGAACAGTAGACGACACAGATAACATATTTATTTAACAACTGATGCGTGACATAGATAAATCATAGACAAAAAAAATTAAAGAACAAAACCATTTTCTATTTTCAAATTAGTAAAGCAACTCTATGACTAAAGATCTACACAGTGAATAAATCCTGGCCATATAGAACCATGTCCTAGTGTAATTATAATTAGTTTGAAAATGTATCAAGTAGTATGCTCCAATCCTCGGTTGCTGGTATTAACCTGTGCCCAGCATTGGGACACAAAAAAATTATAGCGAATTAATTAGGAATACTTGAAGAAATAGTTATTGTTTAATAAGTAAGTACCTATTTTGTGTGTAAAATATATTTCCTTTAAATCACTCATCTCATTTCAAACGTCTGGTTGAAAACGCAATGTATAAAATTTTCCATGCAATCAATTGTAATTGTTTTACTGTCTGCAGCTGCGCGAACCCACTCATAAATACATAACCGTTCCTTGTATAGAAATAGCGAGAAGAATTTCTAACGACTAGCCTATTGATGTAGACGTTAGAAAAACGGACTACAAAGCCAGAGGTCGTTGGTTCGATTCCCGCCCAGGACAAACATGTGTGATGAGCACATTTGTATGGTCTGCATCTGGATGTAATACAATTATCTAAATAAGTATCATATTGTACGTTTATCATCTGTTCGGTAACCATAGCTTAGGCATTTCATTGTATAATTTGGAATCAGCTATATGCGGAATTGTTCTTATTGTATTTAAAAATAAATACCTATCGGATTTGTTGCCATAATAAAGTATAAGTGTAGACAATATATCCACAACGTCATCAAAGATGTTTCCTACGACTTACTTAGTTATTTATATTCGCTAATTAGTAGTCCACGTGCCGACGTAATTAATGCATAATGCGTTTATTTCACGTCGCTTTGAACGTAGTATCGTTATGATAATGTTGTCATTGCTAATGAGACTTTTGACTTCCGACTTCTGCTTCTCTTGTGATTAACTTAGGACGAAATGGAAATAAAACAACATATCTTACCATTCCACTTTTAAACGATAAAAAATAATAACGTCATTTCTGATGAGCACGAATGTTATAGACGAAATGCTTTTTTTAACCACTTCTCAATTCGACTGTATTTTTTTATTTATCGTATATCAGTAGGTACTTAGCATACCATTTGGTATAATTACGAGTAACCATATTTAAATTTATTAATTTGCTAACGTAATCTATAGAAATTTCTACGTTATTAACAGCTCAATTATATTGGATTATGCAAAAAAATTAGGTTTATTGACATAAAAACTTGTTACTTACCTATATTTCGTCATACTTAGTCGGTTTCTGTTCAAATTATGATAATGTCTATAACATAATTTAAATAAATGGTAAGCATATTGTAAAAGTAATTCGACCCGGCAGCGGATATCTGAATATTAAATGTCGATTTTCAAATAAGTTGTCTAGTCACACTCTGAATAATAAACATTATCAGCTAACAAATATTTGAGCACTTTGCATAAATGCTGTTTTGTCATTGAAGTTAGGAAAATGATAGGATGTGAATGACCTTTTCACATTTATGTCATTTGCGTATTAGGGAAAAAAAGTAAAGATAGTCAGTCTGTTGCAATTAGTTGAGGAAGATACATGATAATATTAATTTGATACTGGCAACTTACAAATTATTGCAACATGTAATTTGGAGCAAATTACATTAAACACGCTCTTGAAGTATTTCTGTAATGCATGTTAAAATTAAACGAAAGGCAATATTGAATTTTAAATAGACGTCGTGGAAAAAATACGTTTTGAATAATGATTAATACGCCCTAGTTACAAAGATCACGTAACGTGAAAGGTTTAGTTTCGTTTGTAACAAAGTTAATTTTGTTTGTTAGACAGTTAAATACGGAACTTTCTAAGTCGGAAAGAGTTATATCAATAATAATCTAACGTGGAGCTTAATTCCAAGTAAACTTTACGATAGACATATATCGTTCATGATTTAATATGGATACATATTTTAAACACTCTCTAATAATTAGTAATAAAAGTAAACATTCCCATTGTTCTTTCCAAACGAAAATAAAACAGCAATGAAGCATAAACATCATTAATTAATATGATTTACATCGATTATTGAAAGGTCGTTGAACCCATTTTATTCTTTAATTGCTTCTACATATTTTAATGGTTTTTAGAATGTATTTGCATACAGCCAACAATAGTGTATCGTAACTTAACCGTCGTGATTGGAATCGTGCGGTTATATTGAAATTTATCGTTAGTTCCAACATTCCAACATAAGCAAATTACATTACATTCCTACGAAAGTTAATTACAATTCAAACTATATCGGTTTCAATGAAATCATAAATATGAAATACTTTTCTAGTAAAGTTGTTTCTTTTGAAATATAACCTTGAAGTACATAATATGCATACATAATAATAATATACAAAAAACTATATCATTTTAATGGACAAGGAGGATACCAGTATAATAAAGTTCTTAGAAATATAAGCAATCTTTTTGAATGCAGAAGCTTCAGTTTTTTGCATACAATCAACTGTTCTTATATTTGGCATGATAACCAATTTGTATGGTTCGATATTTCCTTGAACACGTTTTGTTGTTTTACCGCAGATGAGTATTTCAATCACTGTTATGGATGTTCGTCTTAATTTACAATATACTATTTTCCTTATAGTTATTTGGTGAAATTATAATTTATTTATTTAAATAACATGGTTCTAAAAAATAACTGGTTCGGACGTGTGGAAAGAATGGACGATGAGAGAATGACAAAACAGATATACAATGCGAGTGTTGATGGATGTAGGCGCCGAGGGAGACCTAGACTGACCTATCTCGACGAAATAGGTCAAATACTGGCTGACGAAGAAGTCAAGACTCTCCGAAACCGGCGTGTATGTATGAAGAGAGTGATGAATGTAGAAGAAGCGCGTCTGGTTTACAAGGACAGAGATATTTTTCACTCGGTGCTTTCTGCTTACCCCGTTAGGGACCTGGCATGACGGTATGTTGTTGTTGTTGTTGTTGTTAAATAACATATATTATAGATATAGTATTTTAATGTTATTAAGTTTACACAGAATAGCAATTATATTCTTAATTAAAAAAAAAAGACAAGTTACACAACAAATAATACTCATATTATTTTCTTTTATGCCTGAATTGAGATAGTCTAAAATACTTCTCATGAATTGTGCTGTCAAATACAAATTTTCTTTTTTGATGAAATTAATATGAATTAATTGATTGAAAAAATTTGAGAACTTACCGCATTCAAGTCCAAACTTCTTAACTTTACTATATTACCAAAGGTGGTATAAATAAAATTGGTTTAAAATATCATATATTATTCGTTTCGTTTAAGCATTTTTGCACGCTTAGTAATTAAAGAATACATGTCATAGTTTTTGTAACGTCAACATTTATATATATTGTATTTAGGACTAATTAATGCTAATAAACTTTATAATTGGCTTGGAATTGTTTACCGACGTAAATAATATATTATACCTGCTTTTCATTTTAAATGCTGAAGTAATTGAAAATATATACTCGATTAAAATAAACAAGGGCAAAAGATAATTAGGCATCGAAATGCTATGTAATCATTAAATAACGTTCGCTCCAACATCGGCTCCAAGAACTTATATTTTATATAAGCACTAAGAAAAAATCACTCATGTATTCGCAGTTGCATATGTTTGTGCATTCCTTTCTTTATTAAACTTACTTAAAAATGGTTTAGAATAACACTCATATATACAATAACATCAACGTCATGCAAAGTATACCTTTTTATTTACTGTCTATAAACATATGCAAACAGCATGTTCGGAGTGAATGGAATAATCTTTATTTGTTGGTGGGACGGTCGAAGTTTTCAAGTATGTTTAACATCAACATACCATTTCACATTCTCATTTGGACAAACACAAAGCGCATAACACGTATGCTCCAAATTATACCAACGAAATACACATGATCGTAGTAGCTGGTGTACTTCTTATTAGTTACATAATAACAGTACCTACTAATATTAATAATTGCTATAACGGTCAAAGAAAACATTCAAAGCGAGGAAACCCACGCATCTATACTCCGACATAAATCATACTCGGCTAACGTGCTACACTTTACCAGTTCACAATAGAAGAGAAGATTCGTGTCTAACAGTGGAAAAGGACAAAGGGATGAAATTATGATGAAAGTAATGAGTTTCCAAGTAACTTGCAGCCTCCACGGTATTAGGCCGGTAACGCAGAACATAAGAAGAAAATGGTTGTATAACGTCATTTCAATTTGTCACTATTTTTTCCCACACGATCAAACAGTACGTAGGTGGTAGTGTTATCTGTATGTTAGACGCATAGAACATAAGTCGGGCGCGATGTAGGCCGCTAAAACCAACAGGCGTGAGATGAACGATCTAATTGAACGTAACGGTGTTGGAGGCGAGCCGCGGAACACAATCCATTGCCCGTTTCGCATGCTAGGATACTGATGTTACCGCTAACTAATAGACATTTAAAGTGTATCAATATCATTATTATTATACCATCACAACGGGTCCCCCACACTTATGGGGCAGACCATATCTGGGCAGACAGAGAGACAGAGAGAGATCTGTAGACCTGTTGATACTACACTCATCACCGTCTCACACATACACGCATTTTCGCAGACTTATCAATAACAATATCACTAACTCTGTGACTTTAGTTATTATAGAAATGCAGTCTTAAACCAATGAGAGCACTTGCTACAAATGAGATTATGATTATCATTTATGAAGTCCCCGTTTCATATCATCTAATAAAAAAGAGCGATGGAATGCAAAGAAAAAACGCCGTAGTAGGACATCATGGTACGCTAATCGCGACCGTTTTGGTAACCAGAACCAGTTTTACTTTCGTTAAAGCAACAATCGCGCGGTACTTACATCGGAGATCGTTTCGAGATAAATGCAATATATTACTCCACGGTAAACAATCACAATACCTATACCTAACTAGTTTTGTTTTTTTCATAGCTGTACTTACTGGTTGAGCGCGAAGATGATTTTGCAAACAGTCTGTCATCTTTACAAATGGCGGAATCGCAATCGCTGTTCGGATGATCGAATGAAATGATTGATGAGTTATTATTGAAAATAACAATATAATATTTAAATATTATTTATGAATACCTTTTGTTATATTAATCCATTGTATAAGAATTACAAATGATTAATTAATAAACGTGACCCAATCATCTTCTTACGGGGTTTGACCCGAAAGCAGCAAAAACTACGATATAAAAAAGTTTAATATACAGAAAGGATAAATTAACCTACTATTTATTAAAGCAAAAAAATAACCTACATCTGAAAATAGCTTATTACTGTATCCATTGTAAAAAAGTAATCCAATATTTGAATTCCTTTTTTCAATGTCATTATGTTATATTGTAAATAATAATAAATACGAGGTTACATGGTGACATTTAACAATTATCGTGAAATACAACAGGTATAAAATATTAACCCTTTATAAAACTTCCTGTGTGCCATATTTTGCCAGTTTAATACATGAACTGTGCAGCTTTTTATATTCAGTTATTTTATCGATCTTACTAATATTATTAAGCCGTCGTCCACCTTTTGAAGGAGTTTAATATCACTAATAAAACAGCTTATCTTAATGTTGCCATAAAAGAACACAAGATAATATTTCTTACAGTTTCGTGCACAGATACAACACAACCTTGCAACGAACTGGTTATTTCTCACTCACCGCTGCACTATGGTCTCTTTAGGTTACCGCTTGACATTTATTACAATCACGACCTCTCTTTATTTGCCAAGTTTATTCCGACAGATAGTAGGTATTCGTACCAACTAAACCTTCAGACAAAGGCTGAATTACGATTCAAACGCCGCCATACACAAAGACAGAAACGAAAAAGGTCCTTTAAATATTTAGTGTTTAAAATACTACGTCAAAACGTGATTTAGATCATGTAGGTAGATGTTTAATGGCTGTTGCCTGTGTCACACTGCTTTCTGTTATTATAGCATCACGCCGTGTCGTTAATGGGGTACGCAGAAACCACCGAATGTCAGATATCTCTATTCTCACAAACCTGACATGTTTACTTTAGATAGATACAATATACACGCTGGCTTAGGAAACGCTAGATAGGTATAAAATATGTAAAATACAATATCTTAAAAGTCGACAAGGTTCCGTCGATCGGGAAGTAAATTCATTTACCTATAGATCGAAAACACGAATACAACCGGTCCAATTGTAGAGCATGACCGAATCTTCGGTAGCCGCGAACAAGTGACGAGACAACTGGACTGTGGAACGGGTAAATTGATTTATTTCAATTGCCGGATACGACAGACTGGCCGCCATCGCTCTAATGACATGGAATCACTGGCCGGCGTGCTCGCGTAGACGATATAACTATAAAAAAAATGTAATCCTCTCAACGTAGTATAAAAGACAACGCTTCCCGCGTTTGTACGCTCAGACCTTTCAGACGTCACAACGAATTTTAATGCAGTTTTTATCAATAGACAGAGTGATTCAAGAAGAAGGTTTACATGCATAGTAAATCTGTATGTATTATACGTTTCTCTGTTACGCTTTCATTGTAATGAATTTTGGTACGGGGATAGTTTGAAACCTGGGAATGAACATAGGATTTTGTTTATCCAGATTTTACGACGCAATCGAAACGTATGCGGGTAACACCACGGGGCACAGCTATTTCTTTATAAAATAACCGAAGAAACACCACGATACGGTGCAGAGCACGCAGACTGCAAATAATAAACAGTAAACACAAAAGATTTCCACGTAAAAAAACAACTTTTTCCATCACAATGTAATAATCTTTTACGCTCTGTATCTCGCAAAGCACACGTCTTAGAATAGAGGCGTTTTGTTCCTCTCAGCAGTCAGCTCAAGTCTTATATATTTAGTCTCATCTCATCTATAAATAAACATGCATATAAATAAAATGTGTTTCCCCACAACACAGGGAATCCAAGTGTGAAGGATCATAAAAACCAATAGACAAAAGATACAGTATTTAAATATTGCCTTAACCTGGAATCGAACCAACCGCGGCTCATTATGATTGAACACTTCAATTGATCACAAGAAGTTAGATGACATCACTATTTTGTTATTCTAAAATGACACAGATATGCACTAATTTGAATAGTTGCATAAGAGAGACACGAAGAGTCGTGCTGTTATCTCACGCGTACAAAATGACGGGAATTGATACTACATGTTGTTTTCTACTAAAAATATTCAACTTCATCAACAGCTCTTGAAACAATGACAATGTAGTTTTTTAATTCATAACAAGCCACGTTTAGTGGTGTCTGTACTATAACTGTACTGTATTCAATCACAAAATTAAATCGAGTTCTTGAGATCGAACCAAGCGTTGTGTCCGCTAAGAGTTAAGCTTACAGAAACTTAAATTTAAGCATGTCCTTTGGAGGTTGCTCGTCCAATTTAGCCCATACTCTGTAAGGATTGATCTAAAAACCAGCGTCTCAGTTCACCGCTTTAGCTGAGACCAAACTTTTTCGAGGTTCGCTATGATGCAACATACAGAATAGCTGTCAAATTTTCTTGTGTACATATAATAAAAATATTGTACAGCGGGCTTGCATTTGACTACGAACTTCCCTAAATATTAGTGAGGTGCAGCCTGAGATGTAGTACGCCTGGAAATGATTGTTCTCTTTTGTTTTGAATAGTCCCGAGTTATACGTATCGTGAAAGATACGTAACATCACGCCTGCAATCCCCTTAGGGGTAGGCAGAGGAGTGTAGTACACCCCCACAATTCACCAGTTACGTTTAAGTCCCAATCGTGAAAGATATTTAAGCGATATCATTTTTCTTCATTTTGTAATATAACTTATGTGACCAGAACAAAATATATTCTATTCTAATTTAACAATGTCGATTTCCGACGAGTGTTTAGACTGGTTATTTTAAAAGGCGCGTCGCTGAAGCCTTGTTTCTATTGTTTTGTTCGCACACATAGAATTCATATCAGCATCTGTATTATATTAACATTGCAGGTCGAAATGTGTTTGTCAGTTCATCACCTACTTAACCCAGTTTCTTTTGAGAGTACTAACTGTTCTGTGCTTCCTACGCGAAGGTCTTCTTTTCATTCATCTACAATGGCATAGTTAACATCTTCAAATGCATACTGGGCTTGTTATTATTGGGACACTGTTACAAGTACCTAAAGGTTACTTTTATGTGCGCTATCATAATAATCATTTTAGGACCCCTCGCCTACGGCCATTTGATCGTAAAGTAGGTAGAAACGGTTGCATTGAAACCGAACAGCTGATAAATAGACCTACTATATATTTCCAAATATTATATTTATGAATAACTTTACGCTCACACTGAAGCAATAGTTGTATTCATTAGATATATATACTAAGTACGAATCGAATCTACAGCCTCCGGCGAAGAGATAAACTTCGGTTACTACTGTACCAACAAGCCATCAGCTACACCTGCATTTCATACTGTCGCTTTCATACGTCTAAATGGCAATTTAATGACCAAAAGGACTGAATGTTTTACGCACGTTGGTTAACCAAGTTGTCTTGATGTATTTTTTATTAGCGGCCAGGAAGTAGGAGCCTAGATGTAGTTTATAATGAGTGGTAATTGGAGGTCAGATACTAGATGTAGTAATTAATAGACCAGATGAATTTAAATCCAGGAACCATAGACAATAATACAATAAACACAGACAATAATACACTGTTTACCCCAAGCGTGTAGTACTTAAAAGTAGCTACCTACATCTTATTAAATACTTACAAAAATAAATAATTGCTTTTCACTTAATTTCAAGTTGTATGCAAAATGCCAGATCTCAAGGAAAGATAAAGATATTAAAACATTCCAAATTAAACTACATATATAGTGACCTGGAAACTTTTAAAGGGAATTGAAAAAGGAAATATCCCACCTGCCGTAAGCTCTGGTTTCGAAAAGACACAAAAAGTGTCCTATTGAATAGCTATTTCGACTCGTTATCTGCGGATATATTTAGATCTATTTGTCTATTATTGTCCTCAAAAATATTTTCACGTCCAATGGTGACTAATCGTTGTAACTCGTAATGTAAAACTTCGTGGTATTCGACTTAATGGGAATGCAATCTAAGAACTTTAAAAAAGACTCCATGTTTCGTTTATTTACCGAAATAACTTATCTGTAATGAAAACAGATTCATAGACAAGTTCACGTCTACTTTGATCCGCGCCAAAAATAAAAACGAGCATAAATTATGAAATAAGTTTTTTTTTCATAAATAAATAAAATATCGTCGCTCAAAACCATATAGTCCTTCATTCTTTTAATCGTTACAAAGAATATTTCATAAACCAAAATATAACGTTTCTTATATATAATTAAAGAAACAACTTGCCATAACAAAAAAACTTTTAACCAAACACATTATGTTAATTTTAATGTTCAGGTAACAAACTCGTGATGTTTATGGAATCTTATGAAAATAAATTCGTTAGTGATTTTATTACTCAACAGTGTCAGATTTTTATTATTCGTCATATAAAAAGCGCAATCAATGAAATAATAAATACATTTTTACAATTAATTCAAATAATAATCCTTCAAATGATTTTCTGAGCGGATCATAATTAAGATCAAAATGTAATAGAAAAAATTACCAGCATGAAGAAAATTACAAATATTCATAAAAACACTGCGCATAACTCAATGGTATTTCCGCACGATCTGAATCTCCCAATCGGATCGATGTTTACAAACAATTGGGCAGCATCCGCGCTCTCGCGGCGCCCATCAAATCGGTATCGTGCTTAAAATTAAAATTAAAGGATCGCACGTTTACCTCTGCCCTCGGATCCGGCTTCGATCGCTGGCCGGTAAAAAATTATAACACGCGCACTGTACACAAGCCAACTACTAGGATCACAAAGTTGTTATACCACTTTTTCGTATTCGGGACGTACGCGCGGGTAGTTCGGTAGTAGGCGGATGACACGCGCGCCTGCACCGACGCTCGCGAGTCGACTGGCGCGTTACCGGCTGACCGCCGTCTCGCCGCTCGAGATAATTGCGTTAAACGCCGATCGCAGTTTAGAAAACGAATAATAGCATAGGACACGCTCCGCGGTGTTTGTCAATGCTGTTTATGGAACACAAAAATGCATTATTTGCGTGTCCGTGCGGTGGCTAACGACGCGGACTGCAGATGCGCTCGCAACGCTGTGGCTATTGGATCGTAAATAATATTTCGCATTGAACATTGCTTAATTGACTTCACGACTGTTTGAATCATAGCGTCACTGACGTTCCGTATTGTCAGTTAAGTTCAAACACAATTACGAACCTCACTTTTGTAATCTATTCTGTCTCTCAAAATGTAGGACAATTATTAATGTTTAGATATGTCTGCTGCCAATTTTGTATCGAGCAATCCGAGACCTAATGACTCAATTTACCAGTTATTCGACTCAAGACACAAATAGGCATGCGCTGCATAAGTTTGAACAAAACAGTGGGAAAAGACGAAATGATTACTTTATTATCAACTTCAATATCTTTATTTTGGTTTTACAATTTCACTTGGATTACAGTAGGACGGGCGGCTTTACCCGAAACGATTTCAAGCAGATAATAATACATAAAGATCACACACATAGTTAATTTTTGATTGATTTGCATACAACCGCTCCGTGTATCATCGCCCTAATCTTAAACATTACGGGAACAAAGCTTGTCCTGACATAATTTCAAATCAGGTACGAAAAGCCACTAAACCAGTGGATCAGGTTTATTATTACACATACGTTACATGGTTAGTTTTAATTTATTATTATTACACGAGTCTCTATTCGAGTTGAAATAATTATCCTAATATTTCATAATTATTTTAATTCAGCAGAATAAATATCGTACAATACGAAACTCGTGTCGCAGTAGTTACTAAGGGCATGTTCACACGCAACTTTGATTATTACTTTTTGCAATATATATCGATATTATTTCTCGAATCAAGTTTCGGGACCGACCGAGGGGTTTTAGAAGCCTCCGCCTCGCGATAATAGAATCGAGCGTGTAACGAGCCTAAGGACGCTTCGTGTGAGCCCTGTCAAAAATCTCGACTCAAACTGTCGCTAGATTTGAGGATCTAATAATAATAGCCAGAACCTCGCCCACGCAAGCAAGGACCGTATTACAGGCGATTTTATAAACACTAGTGTACATTTATTTAATAATGTTACATATCAATTGATTGTCTACTGTGTATAAAGGACCCTGCACACACTTTGACATCTTCACCAATCGATAACGCTCATATTTTCCTAAGATTTTGACAATATACGTATATCCCATTACAATACATTCTACATTTTTAATAACATTCTAATCGATCTCTTTAATTTTACACAACCCTCACTCAAATCCTAAATTTTATTACACACCGCGTCTTCCAAAAAAATTTATATAATTATTGATATCCAAAATACATACCATTCTCGTAACAATTTTCAGAAATCATCGAAAAATTCGTAAAAACAGACCGTATTTAACTAAATGGACGTCGAGACATAATTATTCCTTATTTCGTCTTTAATAATGTATATACCTAATGCTAAAATGTTTTTACATAATAACCATATACTATATACCATATTTACCATATTTCATATACTATATAACGCTGTCTCCTTCTAAACGAAATACATCAGACGAATTGAGTTACATTAACAATCAATCATTACACGAAAATCTATTCACGTTTAACAATAAAATCGCACAGTTAGTAGTCAGTCCTATTTCAAGTGGCGTAATCTCATATCGACGACGGCATATAAGCTAAGTTCCCATATTCAAACGCATCGTTAGGCTGGTTACACGAGTTGCGGTTGAAATCGAAATAACAGGTGCCCTATCTCTTGTATCTGGCTAAAATCAGGGCAAAGGCGAAAAACCCATTGTAGATGAAAATGCAAAAAATCAAAAAACCTTCATGATGGTGTAAAGGAGGCCTACCCTAAAGCCAATGTCATATCAATTATCATTCTATTCATTGCATTATACGATAATATTCCACTGAATTATTTCACAGGATTTCATTTAACTAGGACGTTAACAATGAATTTCACTAAAATAAATTAATTAAGCTACGTTAAATCTATTGTTAATAAAGAGTTAAATTAACTTAACTACTGTAAAATAAATACAATTAATTATAGATCTAATGAGTTTTGAAACATGAAAACGCACACACGCAACGATCCTCACCCGATGCTGGATACTAAACAATAATTACTGTATTTTTGCAATATCTATGATAATACATTTAAAAATACATATGCATCTGTGCACATACAAAAATAAATACAAAAGATCCAAATGCTTTAACACATACGTAGTGATCACTGGCCGGTTGACAGGAGAATGGATGGGTACTGGCGCGGGAGTGACTGCAGTTGCTGCATCACAGCAATCTCTTACAACAAACCAGACACAAAGGTGCAATTGCAACTCCATCGTCAGCAACAACTGACTAAAGCTTTGCGTTAGATCCTTTTAGACTTTTGCTTCTTCTGTAAAATAATGAAAACAAAAGTAATGATGTTAAAAATTTATTTTTGAAGATTTAACCCATGCATATTTTTGTTTTTTTTTTTAATTTCGATTTAGGCTTCAGCTATAAAAATATAAATTTTTGCACGTGAGATATTCACGTCCCCAATCCGCAGCCGGCCGTAGACCACGTAATACGTGTACGCTATTAGCGATGACATGAAATTTGCCAACGTTACGAATCATAGACAACAAAGAGATTTTCGCTTATCACTTCACGTTACAATAACGTTAGCGCATCATTCTTAATTCAATTCGTTTTATAAAAAAAAGCAGATTAAAACAAATGACAAAAAATATTTTCACAATAATTTCAAATAATTTCGTAAGTCGTTAAATTTTGTTTCAACATAAAATAAAAAAAATAGGACAAGATAAAGAGCAAAGGATAGAGAAGAAATCTTGAGTAGGAAAATCTCAAAATTCAACTACGAAGATCGGTGATTTTTTTTTATAAAAACATAATACAATATGAATTCCAAAAGAGATTTCTTTCAAAAAAAATGAAAGAAACCATTTAGACGCTGTAAAAGTGTATAAATTGTAAATGGAGTAAAATTCACTAATGGTATAACATCACAAATGTAAATATACATACATAT
>DWDX01001615.1:0-17903 GCA_018245675.1 Agara michaeli | reverse complement strand
ATGACATAGGCATCTTCTAAGAAAGGATTTTGATAAATTACATTAATTATAATATATTAAGGGGATAAAATAGGGAATGAAAGTTTGTATAAATTGTCTTAGATTTTACTTAAATTCAAACGCGGACGAAGTCGCGGGCACAGCTAGTTTTATATAAATACGAGCTTTTGCCCGTGCCTTCGCTCGTGTTAAGAACTTTCATCCACTATTTTAACCCTTTGGGGGTAGAATTGATCAAAATCCTTTCTTAGCGGTTGCCTACGTCATAACATCAACCTGCATGCCAAATTTCAGCCCGATTCGTCCGGTGGTTTAGGCTGTGCGTTGATAGATCACTATGTCAGTCAGTCAGTCAGTCACCTTTGAGTTATATATATTTAGATGATAGCTTATTGCTAACAGTTCACAGAGGTATATTTATTAATATATGTAATGGAATAATTACGTATATTGAATGTTTCAGAGTATTGTCGATGAGTGGATCCGCTCTTTCTGCATTCTTCACGACTACGCCGGCGTACGCACAATTCGTTTCCAACATGTTTCTGACCGGTCTGGGCATCACCTCCACGGACGCCGAGGAAGTCCACCGTCAGCTCGTCGAGATGCCTCTCGAGAAGCTTATGGAGGTCCACCACGTTCTACAGGACAAGTTTGGATTAACCGTCTTCTTCCCGGTTGTCGAGTCACCGTTCCCGAACTTTACGACCATCTTAAACGAAGCCCCAGAAACACTGCTCGCTAAGGGTCGAGGAAAAGATATACCGTTCATGGTTGGCTTCACGAACGCCGAATGTTACGGTTTCCTGCCAAGACTAGAACAGATCGACATTCTTGCAACCGTAAAAAAAAATCCAATAATTCTGGCGCCCTTGCAATTGATATACACACGGCCGAACGAAGTGACCCTGGAGATCGCCAGAAGAGTTCAAGCGCGATACTTCCGCGGTGAGCCCACGACGGACGAGTACATGAAGTTGTGTTCGGAAGGCAATTTCATATACCCCGCTATGAAGGTTGCCCAGATGCGCGCGGCGGTCGGCGGCGCGCCAGTCTACTTGTACGAGTTCTCATACGAAAGTGAGTTCAGCGTTAAGAAAACCGTCGACAAAACCAATTATACAGGAGCAGGGCACTTCGACGACGTCACGTACATTTTTCGAGTGAATTCAATATTGGGACCGGACTTCGAGGCCACGAAGAACGATGAAAACGTAAAAAATTGGATGGTTGACTTTGTGACCAATTTCATGAGATGCAGGTATTATATCAGTTTATTATTAGTTTGTATATTTATTTAAACGAGCCTAAGATTTAACTGTCATATTCGATGTACCGTTTCAGCGACCCCGCTTGCGACGGCAAGAGGCGGCTCGGCTTCGCCTCGCCATGGCCCCCGTTCACCAATCTCGACATGAAGTACGAAAACATCAACGTGCCCTTCTACCGCACGCTCCGAGTGGACGGCGAGCAGCTGGATATGATCCGCTTCTTCGACAGCTTACAGAACGTTAGCAGCTGACTGACGGAATGTACTCGGACCGTTATCGAGTGGTGCGAATACTTCGTGCACCGACGGAGCACGCACTTCGCTCGACTCAACAATAAATACTGCTCCAGCGCGCGTCGCGGAGGACTCTGAAGATAACGACTCGGCTTATTTATAGGATATTTATTGAAACCTTCGAACGACCGTTTCGTCTACCTACGTTTAGGCGCAAACTTGTATTTTTCGCGTTGACGGTGGTTTCAAGAATATTTGAGAGGTCTTAGGGAAATGTACATTGTAGAAGTTTTTGAAAACAAATAACATTTAAACAATTGTCAATATTATTTTATGTTCCTAAAATTCACGTCGAGATTTTACTTAAGTGTTACCATAAAACTGAAAAGGATTTATCTATCGTCAACTATATAATACACGTCTCGAATCGACCGTCCTTACGTATGTGCGCGTGTGTATCGTTCCGTGTATGGTAAGTTATTTATGAAGCAAAACCAGCACGCGCTCCGATCAAACGGTCCGCCGAGCCGGGGAAGGCGGCGGAAAGTCGCCGAATCCGGAAGGCTCTGACCGGACAGAGAAGGACCGATTATGGCGCGTGCAGAACTCGCGCGTGTGGGGACTTCAAGAAGTCGGCGGATTAAAGCTATCTGTTCGATTACGCTGCTGATTTTAGCTGCATAATTATTGTTTATTTCGGTATTTTATACAGTTATTTATAGTCACGCTATCAATGCTGAATGTGAGTGCTGTGTTTTTGTGTACTTAAACGATAAGTTAAGTTGTTTTGAGTCCTAGTTTATATTTGAACGATTCTATTGACATATCGTTCTCCAAGTTCTAAACTCGACTTCACCTCTATGTAATTTTTATGATACGGTAGCTAGTTAATTCCGTTCTCGATAATAATATTTTAAACGAGCACAAAATGACGTCGGTCAAACATGGCATACGTTCGTAGGGTATCTTCAGAGATGGTGTGTGAGATATATTCTAAATATGAACAGAACAGACAGAATTTTTTTCAAAAAGTAAAAGTAGAATTATTATACTATTCATTATTTATTACATCACAGTTTAAAGGCTATTGTTTACTTACCAGATATCATTAAGTTATGCATTCTTCTATATTTTTTACCTTTATTCACTTTAATTTAATTGTCTGTACTTTAATTCCATTAGTGTGATTAATTTTAAAATACTAAGAATGTTATTATTATAGATGATCTCTACCTAGCGTCCATTACGCTATCATTACATTTTCACGGCCATTATTGTTAATGTAAACATCAAATATGAATGTATATTATTTAATAATATATGTTAACATATTGAAGTTAGACATTCAAAACATTCCTTTTGTGATATCTATTACGATGTTTGTATAATTATTTCTCGTTGAAAAGTGAAATCTGCCGATATTATAACGCCAGATACAACGCGCGTGAACGAACAATGACATTTAATGTTAAAGTATCCACTGTATTCATGCTCAGTACAATACTATCAAAAGGAAACGATACGTTAAGATTAAAATTTGTTGTGCTTTTGTATATTGTTTCATTTGGAGATTTTCCGTAGACAGCACTATGATAAGACGAACACGGTGATAGAATTTCGACCGTGTTTGGGTCCCGATCGCTCTCAGCTAACTGATGTATCTCTTAACAACCTTATTACAGCGGGATGTTTAGGACTATTTTATTAGATTCAAAAATAAAAGTATATACGCATCGTATATGTATCTACTATCCCAACAAAAGCGAAAGCAAATTTTGTTGCGACACCACATCCGCACAATCCAAACGCAGCGGGAAGGACATGAATCACCGGTGACGCACCGCTGGCTGGGCGACAGTTTAGCGCGATGTTTAGCGGTTGCATTCACCATAATTGCTCAATCGTTCATCGGAAATGCATAAATGTACTGAAATGTGCATTCACACGATACTGACGCGACACGCGCGTGCGACGCCGTCATACAACACCGGCAAATAGAGTTGTATGCGAATATATGTTTATAATAGACGATATAAGAAACCTGAACGATTCTAAGGGACTGACGGTGGAAGCCGAGTACGATGATGGCGATAAACTTTAAGTACGCGTGGTTTCAAATATTGTTGTGCGTGAGTTTAGTGCTAATGACGATTCAAAACGTGATAAATATCGTTCAGGGTAGTATTAGAGGGATTCAACAAGACGGCTATGTATCTTATATTGGCGTCCCGTATGCTTCTGTAAACGATGAGGATTCTGGACGTTTTAAGGTGATTAGAAGTATTGAGTAGCTTGTAAATGTAAATAAATCTGATTTGCGCTAGGAGTTTGACATTTACTTTCTGCACAGGGGCCAGGAATAGCACCAGTCTGGAGTGGTATAAGAGAGTCGCGAGAGCCACATTGCTCGTCTACGTCACCAGTGGAACACTGTGTACAACTTGACGTTCACGTACCCATATCCGGTTCTCAAATGCCTATTTTAGTCTGGGTTAAAGGCGGTAGCGGTCACTATCACCCCGGGCAGTTGGTGTCTCAGGGTATCATTGTTGTTGTTGTTCGGCACAGGTAAATATCGTAATCTAGATATTGATGATCATATACAAATTTTGATGTTATAAAATTGCCTAAACTATATTTTTAGACTAGGTCCTTTCGGCTTCCTTTGCTCGAAAAAAGATAAGATTTCCGGAAATGTTGGTATAAAAGACGTCTTACAAGCTTTGCGATGGGTTAGAGACAATATCGTTGCATTCAATGGTAATCCACACAGGGTGGTTATAGGTGGACAAAGTTTCGGTGCGGCAATGGTCGAAGCCTTGATGCTTATACAAACGTCCCGTGAATTGTATCATGGTGCAATACTTCAGAGTGGTAGTATTCTTTGTCCTTGGAGTACGAACTTTGACGCCGAAGATCGAGCAGACGCTCTCAGAAAAAGGATAAATGTTAGCGATGACATGGAACCATCAATAGTAAAAACAGAAACAGTAAAGCTTGGGACTGAAGCAGAAGATATCGATTTTTCTTACTTACCATTTGGAATATGCGTTGAGAGACCTTACAAGAATGTAGAAGCTATTATCGTGGAATCTCCCTTTAACCTTTTATTAAAAGGTAAAATGGTAGTAATTCCTCTTCTAATGGGGTACAACAACAACGAGGCATATGTATTCGCTTCAATATTAAAGGAGGCAAAAATAATTCCGCAAATAGCTCGAAACATGACGGTTGTAATACCAGAAGAAATTCAAAATTTGGGAGCGAGGGAGCTTACACAAATAACGAAACAAATTAAGGATATGTACTTTGCTGAAAATATTAATATGACTGCGCTGCTTTCATATCATAGGTATTGTAAAAAACATTGTTATTGGTGAAAATATTACAACTTATATCAAATTAATCTTCAAACAAGGATTTTTGATCGTTGCAGAGATGCCTATTTCCTCTCCCATATACATCGAAGCCTTCTCTTTCATGCAGCGACGCATCGGCCAGTGTACTATTATCAATTTTCCTACTCCGGAAACATCGGGGTGGAACCCACACCGGGTGTGAGGAAGACGGGAGCGGCGCATTCAGACGAACTTGCGTATATATTCCCTAATAATGGCAAAAACCTAGAAGACGAGGACGGTGTCGTCCAAAAGCATCTTATACGACTTTGGGCGAATTTCATTAAACATCTGTAAGTCCAATATTTATACGAAACTTGAATCTCTAGCGTAAGTGTATGTAAATAGAGCCGTTATTAAATAACATCATCGTGTTTACATTTAATTTTATAAGAATTATTATTGAAATGCTTTTATCATCTGGTTTTTATTCCAGAAATCCGACGCCAGAAAAAGGCAGTTCTACTATGTGGGAACAAACCGGAGCCCACCATCCGCGGATTCTCGATATTAATACGGAACTGGAGATGATGGAGTTTCCGCACGCGAGCTCCACGCAGATGTTTGAAGACATCTACGAAAAATATTATTACACGAGAAAACCGAACTCGGCGGCCATGTGATCGAAATAATTGTTTTTATAAATCTATATATAAAAAATGTATTGCATTACATTTTCTTTTTTAAAAGTAAATATGAAATTAAAATATATTTGAAAGGTATCTTACGTATCACATTAAACGCAAGAGAGATTTCTTGAAGGAAACAAAAACCTTTATAAAAGTTACAAAGTTTTAAAACATTATCGGGCAGAACTTCACGAAGTAAAACATTTTTGTAGAACTAAATAAAATACACAATAAAATTACAGATAATATCTAAATTCTAATGTCATGATAGTTTTATTTATTTTTAATAGAGATCGAAATGATAGGAACTAACTAAACTAATATCACTTACAATGCTTAGCCTGCAGTCCTATTACTAATCAATATTAACCAACTAATTCTTATTAACGTCTTCGGTCACAGATGTCCACGGGTGGCGCCGGCCAACCAACGCTGCCTGTTCCTTTGCTACTCATTTCTCTTAATAATAAATTTACTACATGTCGCGAGGGCTGTAGACTTAAGGATTATGCGAATATTGTAAACGTAACATCGGTGAGCAGACAAAACAATTTCGCATCCGTAATAATCCCAGTGCTACGAGAGGATTGGTTCGAAGCGTCGTCGAGCCCGAACGCCACCGCCACGCCGGCCGCCCGAGATTAACCTTAAACACTCGATGACTTCACGAGTCTCACTCGCCGCTTCCTTTATCCGATTACTTGTGACTACATCCAAAAATTCCTTGTACATTGTCCAATTTTTTGATGCGGTAATAACTCATTTAAATGTCAAGTATTTTGTAAAGTTCACTATGTATCACTACACGGTATAAAACAAAGTTGCGTTCAGCCGTCCCTATGTACGCTTAGATCTTTAAAACTACGCGACGGATTTTGGTGTGGTTTTTTTAATGGATAGAGTGATTCGAGAGGAAGGTTTATATGTATAATAACATACATTAATTAGTAGAGAAATACTGTTATTTTTGAGGTTTCTAATGTGATGTCGTAAATAATTACATTTCTTGCGGCGGTGGCGGGACGAAGTCACGGGCGAAAGCTAGTAATCTATATTATCATTACGGTTACACGGTCACTTTGTTGTCGGTCTGTTTGTTGTTTTGTTTCGTTTCGAAGAAACATTTTAACATCGATTGAAAAAAATTGTAAAATTGTCAGTGTTTTATTTAGAGACTTGCATCGAATATAAAACTACCTGTCGAATCTAACTAATATGTTTTAAGTGATGCTTACCTGAAACAGAATAAAGGAATATTAAGTTAAATATTCGTACTAAAAAAAAATGTTTTAAGTCAGAAAGTCAAGGAACACCAGGAAGAAAATATCCTTACCTGACCTTATTCACTAAACGCGGAGCAGATGACGCACTGGGAGGAACTTGTCATATAATGAGGGAAGTACTCACAACAGAAACACATACAAAATAGAGGACAAATAAAATGAAAAAGCTTGTTATCGAAGCGCTAAAGGGGGATGGTATCAGATAACTGTACTTAACACTGATAATAAAAAATACTCGCGTATTATCAGGTACAAAACTGGATTTGAATCTGTGTGTTTTACTTGTTAATTAATTATATCAGGCGGTAATTTGCGGACATCCATGTTATCATATAAAGTTTAAGTTTTTTTGCAACAATCAGCGCATATGACATATGATGAAGTATATGTTGTAGACGCACAATCATTATCGACTCAACTCTCGATCTTGAATCTTAACAATAAAAGTAAAATTATAATCAACAAATATTTTTTTATTTTTTTAAAATACTTATTAAAATTCTAATTCGCAGCATTGAGATGTCTTTTCTATGTAACATCCATACTTATTGTAGAGACTTCACAATATCATGTTAAAATGATAAATGGTTCCGTGGCGCCAATGTATTTCAAATATCAATACTATTTCGGAAGGAGTAACGTTAAAACTCTTCCTCGTGATTGTACCGCACCAGATCGATCGCATATCAACTCCACGGCAAATGTTCAACCAAATTGTTATTCGGCTACAGCCTGGATAAGGTAAAGCTAGTTCAGCCTCAAATAAATATTAAACAAAATTACAAATTGATAATATAAAATAACGACCTAATTTCAAATTGGGAAGAAATAGTGGAAACTATGTGGGAACTGATACTGTGGGTTGCGGTTTTGCTATCCTTGACACATGGTCATGTGTTTGTAGTAGACAATGCAGTACGGGTGTCCACCGTTAATCCTGCTTTAGCGACTGATGTAACAGGGATATTTAAAGAACCTATTACTGATGAATATGGTGCCGATGGAGCAAATAAAGATGAAGAAAACATAATTGTAACGAAATTTGGACCTGTACGTGGCTATCAGATGAGCGAAAGTAGAATATGGAAATTTTTGGACATCCCTTACGCTTCATTTGACTCCGAGCACCCATTCCAGGTTTTTACGGTTTAATAGTAAAAAGCAAGCACAATTATTATTATATTATCTAATGAATATTGATTTACTATTTTATTATACACAGATAACTGTTCTAAGATTTTTTGGTGAAATAAATAAAAGTGTTACTAATATAGAAAATATATAACACTGCTTTTATTCTCTAGGAACCCACAGAACCTGAATCATGGGAGACTGTCCGTGAAATAACTGAGCACAGCTCCCGCTGTCCTCAACTCGCTCCAGATGATTCTTACATCGGCAGTCCAGACTGTTTAACATTGAGTATATTCGTACCCGAGGGAGCTAACAATACCAATGTGCTGTTTCATATACATGATGGGGGCTTCGTTCATGGCAGTGGCGATCCAGGAATCTATGGACCTGGCTATTTGGTACCCAAGCAAGTTATACTTATTTTGCCCAACTATAGACTCGGTCCACTTGGATTTTTAAGTTTGCAGAATAAAATAGCTCCTGGAAATGCGGCACTAAGGGATTTGACTATGGCACTAAATTGGACGATGGAAAATATTGAATCGTTTGGCGGGAATCCTTTAAATATTGCAGTAAGCGGGGAAGGTAGCGGAGCAGTACTGGCGCAGTATCTATCACTATCTTCCAAATCTCAAAATTATGTTTCGCAAGTAATTACAGAGAGTGGTTGTGTTCTTTGTCATTGGGCCATAGACAGAAATCCAGTAGAAACTGCCAACAGGTTGTTAAAGATGTTAAACGGTTCGGAACCGCAGACCACAGTTGATACCGCCTTCAATAACATTTCCTTGCAAGCAATAATAACGGCTGCCAAAGGATTAGTTTTTAGACCTTGTGTAGAAAGAGACGGATACCTAACTAACACCCCTTGGAACTTATTGCACGAACTGAAGTTAAACAAGTCATTTATGATCGGAGCAACTGATCGACCGGGGATGCAGAAAGCTATGAAACATACTGAAGAAAGTATTTCAGCCCTTAATGAAGATTTTAGACTACTATTGCCCAATGATCTCGCTTTTGAGCAACGCCAAGAAGAAAAAGAAACAGGAAAGAAAGTTAAGGTCCAGTATTTTGGAAATAACACAATAACTTTGAACCATCAGAATGAGCTATCACTTTGCCACTCCGATTGCTCGTTTCTTAGCCCAGGCATTCGAATCGCGCGTCTACTAGCCAAAGCTGCATGCTCAATTTATCTCTATGAATTTTCCTATGTGACTAATACGGGCGATCCCGGAACTCATCTTCTGCATGGAGCCGCCGGTGGAGATTCCTTAAAATACGTGTTCCAAAGGCAAGGCCGTGTACCCGTAGAAAATACAGAGGAATATAGAATAATTAATTTGATGACAAACTTGTGGGTCAGCTTCATACAAACGGGGTGAGTGTAATACTTTCAATCCTATCGATGAACTGACCACGCGGTCGATGACTATGCGGTTTGTGTAACATTAAAAAATTAACATTTTTAACTTTACTTAGATCTAGTTTGTAAGGTATTTAATTTCTAAAGTAATCTATCAGTGGCATTAGCAGAATATCATATCGCTGATACCTTTATAAAAGTAGAATGTATTGGACATCGCTACTTATATGGATGTAGATAATAGCAGATGTAATTGCAAAAATAGCCCACCGTATCAATCACTATTATTATGATAAGCGCGGATGTGTTATGAGACACGGGTTATTTGATTTAAATGGTGATAAGTAAGCATTATCTACGCGTAAGTAAAAATTAGCCTTGTTATGCTTACAGAAAACCAATGTCAGATGACGTCGAATGGGAGGAATTTAAGGGGACGAACGTCACGGACGAGGTGTGGCTGTCAATTGACTCCAAAACGGAGATGAAGAGAGGGTTCCATCCGGACCGCTTGAGTCTGTGGACTGACATATACAACGAACACTTCATCGAACACAACACGGCGGATCGTATTAAGCCCGTAACATTTGCGGTTTGTCTCATTGTGATAGGTTTTGTCAAAAACCTCTATCACTAATGAACGGTAATTCGACGTGACGTGTCCGCGCCGCTCATACGACCGAATAATGACGTAATTATGTTTTTGTAATTTTTGAATTGAAAATATATAAGAGGGATACTTATTTAAATGAAATCTTTAAATACCTACCTTGTTACCAATATATAATTGTTTATAATAGCTTTCTACAAAAACTGAAACAAACCGATTTAAAATACTAAATTGAATTTTTTAAATAATGTATTTTTTTAAATAATGAATTGGTCGAAAACTACTCCAAAAATAATTCGGTGATTTTTTCTATGTGAAAAGCGTTTATTTGTAAGCGATATTTGTAAGCGATTATTTGTCGTGACATCAATTTGGAGATTTTTGTAATTACGTCATTTTTCCGTAGGACGAGCGGACATGACAATCATGACGACGGCGCGCGTTACTGACCGAGGTCAACTTGGTGTTAGTCGAGTGTTAAACTTTATTTATATTCGTACAAGCCATGTACTTATCCAAATCTAATTAGTACAAGTTATATGTGATTAAACATACATTATATGATGCACGACTATTGTTTTTACTAGGCTTCAAATCTATGCCTCCTGTTTCCGTGCCAATATATTTTGACAATATGTGACTTTTCGATAAACATATATGCGATGTTGTGGTTAGTCGGCGTTGTTATGATATCGTGTTCAGTAACGATAGAAACAATTGCAGTGGCCACTGTTCGGTCCGATACATAGGTTCTCAGTATCGTGCAAAATCAATTCAATCATAGTCGAAACCTATTCAATGACTTTCTGCCTTGTCTATGTAGTGTTGTGGAACTCATTGTATGTACGAGGATAGTTTTGTTTACGTTCATACGTAAGATATTTAAAGTCGTGGACGGATCCGGGAGAGATGCTTTTAATCTTGCTGACGTTAAGCGGCGCGGTCGGTCGAAGCTCGCGGATCCCGCTGGAGCGCCATCGAGACGCGGTGACGACGCAGGGCACCGTGCGAGGGTACTACGCGCCCCACCCGCCGCACTACGCTTACCTCGGCCTCCCCTACGCGCGTCCGCCCGCGCGTGCCAGGTTTAAGGTCGGTCGCTTCGTTTGTTAGCGCGCAAATTTAATTTGGACAGCGGTCAGATAGTTATCGGGACAGATCAGCGCTGTCGACTGCATGGTACCATTGTTTTCAGCGATCATCCCCTAACCAAGATAAATGTATTGTTAGTAAGCGTCACATTGCTAAAGGACAAACTTCGCCAGCCTGGTGATCTCTTATCTTATTTATATCTTTGTAATATAAACACAGTTTGAACTAATTGTTATAGCGACAGTATTTTAATGTACAATATTTCTCAGTACTCGTTATTAACACGACGCGATACTTAAGTGATCGCGTGACGCGGCTGAATGGCAATGAGGAATAATTGACTGCTAATTCGTCAAGACATTACGTATCCGGGCACGCAGCTACCGACACATCTGCGATATGCCGAGTATGTTTGCTATATATATATGTAAATTATTTATATATAGTGAGGAAGAATGTTTGAGAATTCCTTTGGATTGTTTCATTAAAATCAGTTGGAAAGGACCAATATTGTTTTACAGGCACCCGAACCTATACCCCGTTGGGACGGCATCTTCGAAGCGATCCACCGCATCAAATGTGTTCAGCCGGACGGCTCGGGGGCGGAGAATTGCCTTGTCGTAAATGTGTTCGCACCGGAGCACGCCGACTCCCTCCCTGTCTTGGTGCACATACATGACGGAGGATTCCAAAGGGGGTGATGTATGCTCCATTTATATGGTTCACTAAGTGTGCCTTAATCAAGTAATCTTTGATAACGCTTAGTATTTGCACGTGTTACTGTCTGTATTGTGTAGACAACAGACAAATGTTGACAACAATAGAATAATCGATATGGGTTCTTCCTCTCCGTACTATTAATTAAAATGTTGTATCAAATAATATTTCAGATGGGGATCACATACACCTCCAGAGAAGTTACTACGCTTTGGGTATATTATTGTAACCTTCAATTATCGACTTGGGGCTCTCGGTTTTCTTTGTCTTCAAACCCTTGACATCCCAGGAAACGCCGGTCTTAAAGATCAGGTGGCCGCACTCCATTGGGTGAATAGAAATATAGAGAGATTTGGTGGCAATTCACAAGATGTCACACTCTATGGGACTGGAAGTGGCGGAGTGTCAGTGGAATTGCTCTTGTTATCGGAACTGACAACAGATCTAGTCCACAGAGCAATAATTGAATCTGGTGCAGTTTTGTCTCCCACCTCAGTATCCTATGATCCACTTGCCCAAGCTTTGGCTGACGCAATCAAGCTGGGTTTCAAAGGGGACGGTGTTGGAGATTTAGAGATATTTTATAACAAAAAACCTATACAAAGTCTCCTTCATACTTCCGGAATGTTCTATCCGTGTATAGAAAATAAGTTACTACCAAAGAGTCTTCTGGATATTGATCCATTAGATAAACTGCATGGTGCATACCAGTGTGTACCCCTTCTGATTAGCTACACAAACGCTGAACAGGTGTCAGTAATATTAGAAAATCTACATTTTTTTAATAAAACCCCACCAAGTTTCGTACATTTATTGCCAAACAATTTAATATTTGAAACTGATGATATCAAACACACAATTGCAAATTTGATTAAAGATTTCTACTTTGAGGATCTCGAATTGTCAGAGAGCGTAACACAAAACTACATTGATTACGTAAATGATATTTTTATGGAATATCCCATAACTAAGTCTGCCGTATTGCATGCGGCCAAGTGCTTGCAACCAGTTTATCTCATGAAGTATACATATCAAGATGGTTTAACTAACACAGTATCGAGGGTGACAGACACAAAACCTAGAGACATTTTCAACTACATATTTTCATCAGATCATTTCGTTGGCTTTGATGAAATAGTTGCTGAGCGGCTGTTTACCTTGTGGAACAATTTTATAAAAATAGGGTAAGTCTTAAAAAGTGTCTGTCTGAACAGACAGACATTTTTATCAAGTATAATTTAGTATGAAGGAACCTTCATACTCGTACCTTGCTTTCTTGACTGTCTGCTACATGTATTGATTGCATACTTGCTTAACACACCAATTAACACAGAAATTACTGCTACAATTCTATCTATCAGAAGGAAAGTGTTTTCCTGTTCTTTGATTACTAGCGTTGTAGGTGGATATTATGAGGCGGGCCTTTATTTACATCAATTAGAAAGAGAAAGTGACTATGAATCATTTGCATCCATTACTGAATGTATAACACAATAAAGTATCTCTCTAACAATTGCTTATGAAGGAATCTACTTTCTTCATGCAGTATATGATAGTGTACATTTAATCTTCAATCGCTTGCAGTGACCCAACTCCTCTAACTACAACTGTCACCCCTGTCATTTGGCAACCGGTCACCACCGAGGACGTCTATGGAAGGGTTAACATAGGAAAGGTCTCCCACCTTCAATTTGGCAGAACAATGTCCAATGTGCAGCCGGAGGGACAGCAGCTTATATTCTGGGATTATATTTATGATAAGTTTTATAAGCCACATGTTTAATGAAATAAGAAGCATTCAGCAATATCCTATTCGTGTTATCTTCATTGCTCAGAATTATTAATGCGTATGTTGTGGTTTAAATTCAATTATTGTTATTTGTATCTCTTTGTGATGGTCAAAAGTATCGCTATCTCATATTCTAATGATATAGGACTATTATTCTCAATAGATATTTAGCTATAGTTAAAGTATACTATATAATAATCGAGCCATTTGAGCACATACAATATCAAAATATACGATTGGGTTCCTCGTGGAATATAATATATATATATATCACATAGATGTATATGTAATTGCATAATTAACAATTGGCAATAACTTTTGTTGAATAGGTAATAATAATAATGGGACAAATACGGGAAAGACATGATAAAAAAGTGCATATAACTTGAGAAATAACTCGTGTGTACAAAATGCTTGGTTTTCCACAAACCTGTAAAAGGTTTTAAGTAAAGCACACCGCATATCCGCGTTGCTACAACTGTCAATATCAGACGATGCGAATTTGGGGCAACTGGCACATTGTATACTTTAAACACACTTATCAACGGAACAAATGCGAAAATTAAATGGACATATAATGTATCAAACTTTTTAGTTAAATATATGGAGACAGTAGTATAACGAGAACTTTATATCATGTAAAACTTAGGATCGACGTAGTCGAAAACAAATAATACCGTTATGTACCTGATCAATCAGCGCCTCGCTCCGGCACCACGCGCTCGCCACGAAGCATTCACTCACAGAAGTATAGCATGCTTATTTACGCTTAAATATTATAAATGTTCACTTAGCTTTTGGGAGATTTAAGTAATAAATTCAACAAGTATTTATACAAAAGACAAAACATGTACCACCCGTCACATTTCACTTCATTGACATGACTTGACAGATATGACGTGATTTTTCGTTCAGAAACCGTTTTCAAGTCTAATAGAAAAATAAATAATAGACTGGATTTTTGTAGGGTATGCGATGATAAAATACTTAATAAAGATTTTATGATTCATTTTACGTACATGATGTTCCAAATAAAACTGTTTCATTTACATTAAAATTTCACTGCACTATAGTCAGCTTGTTTAAAATCTAGGCATAATGTCTCCTTATTTTTAAATCATAAATAATTGTAGTATTTTAATACTAATAATAATAATAATAAGTGAAAAAGAAGTCAATATATAACCTATGCCGGCATGATGAGTTTCTGTATTTCCCATCCACGAAGGATGATGAGTTTCTGCCGGTGTATGCCGGCATGATGAGTTTCTGTATTTTCCATCCACGAAGGATATTATTCACAATGGTTATTTTCAGAACATGTCTTTCTAATTGTAATAATTTGGTAACCAGCAATAGGGCAAAACCTTTATCAAAATTCTTAACTATATCAACTAAGCAAATTGTAGAACTTTACTCTAATTACTGTACTACAACTGTAAATAACCGATTAAAGAAATGTCTCAAGTAAACTCTTGTACGGTAGTAACCAGTTCCACATGCACTGGTATTTGCATATTTCGATTTTGGTTCACCAGAAAACAATTCTAAATTACTTAGTTCTATAAGCTCAATATATCAATTAAGTATCTACGGTAGAACCATTGATAGTTTACTTAGTGAAAAAATGTACCAAATTAACATTTGGGGGTCAATTTTATGAAATTAAAAAGATGTACGTGTAAAATGTATATTTACATAATTCATATTACAATACAAAAATATATATAGTAACACTTATACATGTCAAAATGAAACCGACCGCGCATTTTAGTAATCTGTAATATCACCGATATTTACACAATACATTATGTAAATATCAAATATAAATGTAAATATAAACATTCTCATCTACCACTTGGAGTGAAATGTTTCCAGTATACGTCATAAATCCAAATAACTGGCATCCGGTTTACCGATATAATAATATGGCAGTAACGCGGAGGCGTCTCTACCGGGGTTGCCAACGACTGACGCTGCCTCATCACCGATTGGCGGGATTGGATGGCGGATCCTGTCCTTGTTAGGTATATGGAAATTATCTAAATATAATAACACATTTTCAAAATTCAACATATTCATCGGTTTACCGGTACTTACCAACTTTAGTTCAATTCTTAGGTAGGATAAAACTGTCCCGAAGCCTCTATACAAAAAAATACCAGTTTATATTTAAAAAAAACATCTCTTCGTGAAATCCAAATAACACAACTATAATATTTAGGTATTACTTATAGCAGATAGAATTAATAATTAATTTTTGAACTCAGTATTGTAACAGAATAGTTATTAACAGATAATGATATTTTACAATAAAGTTATCGACAATTTCACATCAGACATTATAAGTTCATTTTTAGTTAAGGACAGTTGTAAATTACTTAGTATATTTTTAAAGTTCATAACACAAGGTAATTTAATAAAAAAGAAGTCGTAAGGCATTTTGAAAGCAGCAGAGTTGTACAATTCTGATTATACTACATATTAACGTCTAACAATAGAACATAGGTTTAAACTATTTTTCGCTTTGAAGAAAAGCACGAAAACAGCGTAATTATGGTTTTATTTACCGTCATGTGTCATATTTTTCAATTAGGAGTGACCGATACAGTCAATGTAGGTATTGACTGTACTATGTGAAAAGATGATAACTCGTTCATCCATAATTTTACTCTTTTTGTATAATTCTCATTTCAGGTCGATTTTGTAACACTAGTGTTTTTCCTGCTATACGTTGTATCATTTGATTATTTTATTTCTTATATGGTAAAGTTATATAAAAACACTATCATACTTAAATAAGTTAAAAAAACCTCCACGCTTAGCATGAATAGTCATTACGAATACTTCGATAGAATAACATTATGTGTATACCTACTCGTGTAGTCATGTTATAGTCCCTTCGTATTTTGAACACAAATTCAATACCGAAACATCTACGTTGTAAATAGTAACGTTGAAAATACTATTTATTTCATTAATACTAAAACATTTAAGGAATGTTCAGAGACAATAATTTGTTTAAATCTATATTATGGTATACCGATGAAGTTATTAATTGCAACTCAATAACCCGCCCCTTGTTGAAGACCCGCAGTGTTAGGCCGACGGTATCGTATCGTCAAAATTGACTTCAAATGGTTTCGTAACAGATTTCCTTTATAAGGCACTAGTTGTCTCGTTTATAAGGTAATCTCTCACCTTTTTTCATTTCGTGTGGAGTTTTTCCAAAGTATGCTAAGTTGTCTTGTGGTCTTCCCTTGATTTTATGCTACTTCTACAACAACAATTTCATTAAACAAGGTCCAGCCGTTTGTCCCGAATACGTAACGGACAGAGTTATGTTCCGACACATAATATTAGTACATATAAGGTTCAAATATCTATTGTACGAAGACAACCAGGAAGACAGAGAAGTGGCAAATCTCCTACAGTCACTTTTATCGCATCGACGCGTCCCAACAGAAAATTAATATTAGTAATGTTTTAGGCGCAGTAATGTCTTTATTTAATAATAATAACCTCTGTAAATTCAATCAACTGATTGAGTAATATCATAGTGAATATGTACGTGCGAATTTTGTACGTCACAAATAGAATTCAGCGTATTTTCCAACTGCCATCGAGAATTACGGTAGTCTCATTGCTCCAATAGGATCGTCGCGGGGGTCACTGGCAGTGCTCGGTGACGTCCACGACAGTGCTCTTTCTCCAGCCGAAGAAGAAGTAGCCGACGGCCAGCCCCAGCACCAGCGCTATGCAGAGCCACACGTTGTACGTCATGAACACCAGCATCAGAATGTAGGAGGCCGTCGACTGCACCACGTGCAGCAACGTCTGGATCACGTGGCCCGACGACAGCATGGAGTACCTGGAACACGATCATTGGGTAACTAAATGGGACGTAGCCGAACACTGGTCTGTAAGAATAAACATATTCACTCGGTGCTTTCTACCCGCTCAACTTGTTATCGTCCCGGCGAAATAATAATAATATTTCGCCGTTCGTACGTAATAAGCTAGTAGCATGCATTGCTTAACATGCTTTGAAGACCCGACAATAATGGCTCGGCAAGAATATTATTATTAGCGAGTAATAATGCCCTACTTAGTATCCAAACGCTTTACTTTATTTTGTACTAGCTGTGCCCGCGGCTTCGCCCGCCTGTAAATCCATGTATCACAAAGTTTTTTCGGCGTAAATAACAATCCCACGTGAATTCTGATATAAAAAGTAGCAAACCGATAAATTTAAGTTAAATATATTAAAATCGTTACTGTGGCGCAATCTTAAGAGATGAACATAACATATCATCGCGGACTTTTTTATAGGTTTTCTTAAGGACAATGTTTTTGTAGAACATTGTTTTTATGTATC
>DWDX01001614.1:0-17906 GCA_018245675.1 Agara michaeli | reverse complement strand
GCAATAGGCTCACCACCTATTCCATTGTGAGACTTAAACGTAACTGGTGAAATGTGGGAGTGTACTACACTCCTCTGTCTACCCCTTAACGGGATTACAGGCGTGATATTACGTTACGCAAGTTTGAACGTGTTATGTCTATCTATACCGTTATGTATCTTTACCCCTATGTGCCTATACCACTTTATGCCTTTACATCTATATGTGTATTAGTTAGTAGAACTAGACGCCATAGTGGTACGTTGGCGTGTGAATCGTGCGCAGAGCGTGTACCACCTTGTATAGGTAAGGACTTGACTTGTCCTCCCAAGAAATGTATTCGGTGTAACCTAGCTATAGATAAAATACGAATATATACTCTATGATATGTAACCGTTGAGATATATGAGTTTTCAAGTAGAGGCCGCGGTTAAGACAACGTAGTGTAGGAAGCCCTCTGGCTAGGTGAGATGGCGATTTGCGAAAGGCGGTTGGAAGATGCTGGATGCGGCAAGCAGAGGACAGGGTACTATGACGCAATTTCTTTTCCGAACCCATTTATCGGTCCACTGGTAGACTCGGGTTTCCTCTCATAGTGCCTAGATTCAGGCCATAGTCTACCACGCTGCCCAAGAGCGTATTGATCAACTGCACACACCTCAGAAACATACAGAATACATTTTTTTAACATCTCTACGGTGTGCAAGTTTTTTCGCATTACTTTCCCTCCTGGTAACGGAGAGTGATTTTAATATATTTACTTATAATACGCACGTAACCAGTCACAGGTGCGTGCTAGGATTTAAACCCAGACCTAAGGAGTGGGAGGAGTGGGAGAATTTCAAACCGCTAGGCTATCACTGCTTTGGCGCTCAATAGGGGAGGCGTAAGTCCAGCAGAGGACTATAAGAGGCTGATGATGACGATGATAACCGATACAGAAACACTTCATTTGTTAATAAATTCATAATCCCTACCTCCTTAATGTTTCCAATGTGTAGTGTACAATGATCAGTTGTAAGTAATCAATTGTAGGTTCCGTAAAGTACAGCAATGAAGGCGGAATGAGGCCGTTCTCAGTAACGGAAATGCGAACAGAAAGCGCATACTTGGCAAACGACCAGCCGATACAGTTAATTTTCAATAGTGTTATTTCCATGTCACACTAAAACCTACAACGTACGAACATCCTAACGGCCAAATATTCCAGATCAAATTGAAATCCAATTAAGACAATAAAAATATTAAATCAAATTAAGCTTTTGACAATTTGTTATTTTATATAATTCAGTATAGCGTTTATAAATAATTTAATTAATTAGCATTAGGTGCTGGAGGCTAAATTTTTGAACGTTTTCATACTTCGAAAGGAATGTTGTGTGTTATTCCACATGTTAAAGGCGGTTAGCATCAGCGTGACGGAGTATAAACTAGGCTTTTGTAGGAATTTGTAGTTAACATTTATAAAGATAATAGTTATACATTTAATTTATAATAATTATTATATATTATTTCATATACAAAACTATAATTATTAATGACAAACTAAACGATAATATATATGTACGTAGTATTTTCACTGTATTTCTTATAAACATTACATAAAAAATCAATTTAAGAGCACTTAATATAGAATAGCTTTTAATATACCCGTTGTCGAACCGATGAGCTTTCAACATGAAGAAATCTCCACCTTGTCGGTTAAACCATTATCGGCAATTTGTCTCGAAAACACACGCGTTGACATAACTTGTTTTAAATGTTTAAACGACCACACCTATACCTATAGCGGTGTAATTACGATAAAAAGTAATGAGATGCAAGTGGGTGGGGTCATTTAAAAAGCAGTAAACAAAATTATTTCGACCCACGCCATCAATTAGTTCGGCTAGAATTAAATTGGACGTTCCCTCGAAACTTTTGAATTAAAACCTTGCACGCCAAGTAAATGCGGATAATTACGTATTTAATAACGCTTTGTTCTCGAAGAGTCGACGAGAAAATTCAGGTAATTCAATTGTTTAAAACTGTTTAATTCGAACGCGTCATGCCGTTTGCTTTCCAGTGCGCCATTTTGTTTTTAGGAATCCCTATTGTCCGTCCAGAAACCTTTCTACGTTGATCTCTCGAAGTTCTATCTTAATACGTTAGAGAGCAAATTAAATAAAATTTATACAAAGACGTTTTGTACTTACTGGATACATGATACATCCAGGATCGATAAGGGAAAATTCACCATTACCTCTTATCAATATTTATCAATTTTTATCAATAACCTGCAAAAGCAATAGCAATTAATTTTAAAGTGTAGGCAGCCACAGTCAGAGCATTTTCCTTCTTGCTCGTGTGCAGGCGACATGCATCCCATCGTGTTATAGATGCTTTTCCTGTCATACTTGCTACAGAGCATTTATGAGCGACAGGACGCGCTCCGCACGCACGCACGCGGGCGCAAACCCGCGTGACAGGAAAAAGGCCCGTAAGCATGATTCGTTCCAGCGTTTGCAAATATGGCAAAAATCTGTAACTGACTATATTATGTATGTTGATTACTTGTAAAAGGCATGTCGAAATTCAATTAAATTAGGCTAACATCTAGCGGTCAATATAAAGAAGTTTGAGCTCGTTTGTATTTAAAAAATATTCCAAATTATTAAGAATTATAAATTCAAACCTATTGTGATTTAGGTTCCGGGATTTCGAACTGTTGAATTATAAATGTACCTATTACTCAAATCTATTGTGATTTAAGTTCCGGGATTTTGAACGGTTACCTACTTTAACAAAACCTCTCGCAGGATTATACGAGTAATGGCGTTGATTTCGTTAAATATTTTCAATTTTATCACCGTTTAAATGTCCACTGTTCCGTGTAATTCGCACAAATTGTATACAATTATAATCGATTTATTTTTCATGTCGGGCCTTCATGAACTTAATATGCGTCCTTCTCCTCATAAACCGGTGACATTAAAATGCTTTTTACTTATAAACATATTATTAGCCCATCGATGGTTTATTTCGTATAACATCAGCTTTCTCGAGCCACACAAGCGGGACCGGTTGTAAGAACAAGGATTCTCCTCACCCGCTGTCATAATCGAAGATGACAATCAAAGCGACCATCAGTTAAAAAATACACAGAGCCACAACAATAGCATTCCTTCATTCGATTAATGATTTCGAGTGTACCTCCAATGACACTCCTACACCTACTTAGTTGACATTATGTAAATACGGCCCCACTTTACATTGTTGTACTCATTATGCGATGGAAGATTCGTTAGGTGAAGAAACACATGTTGTTTTATCGTATCGGCGGTCGGTATGGCTACAAGAAAGTGCTAGCTATTATAATGATCGGCGGTTTAAGTGGAAATATGTTTAATTTAAGATTATTTTATTGGATTAGATATATAACAAAAATGTGGAGTTTTTTGTGAAAACTTTGTTAGCCTCTACAATGCTAAATATAACATACGTACGATATGGATATTAAAAAGTATAGATATTAACTTGCACAATTACCTTGTTATATATTAATAATACTATGTCTCAAATAAACAGTTACCTAATTTTCAGTAAATTATGTGTATATACGCAATTATTTAACACATTTTTATCAAAAATTGTAAAGTTTTAAATTTCTGTAATTGTGGTCTTGTTACGACTTTTTAATCGTGAGCATCGTCAGCACTTACTTGTGCCATACGTACACTAGCTACATCATAGCTCACACAATGAGATGATTACAATCCGTTATATCTATCTATTCTATACAATATAAAAAAATAACAAGAGGCATTCGTTCGTGGGCGAGAGAAAACAATGTGTTCTCTCCTGCTCTAATTTTAAAGATACACTTACAGATAAACATCTATAGAATGATTTGATTAATTCGAACAAGGCTTTAATACAAAGAATTGGTAGGGTTAAGTATTTAAGTATTTTATTGCTGACGCGTGTCGATATTAATCTAAGTTCGTTGCGTCACGTTATTAATCATTTGTAATGAATTTATAATGATTGGTTTTTTTTTCAATGTTCGGAATAACCTACTAACATCTGCTAACAGTGAAATCTTGGGTTAGCTATTTTGTTTAATGTTTAGTATTCATAGGTGAGCTCCAAGAATAGATTGAATAGGATTAAATTTGATACTTTGTTATCTTGACCTTGACATGTATATCTCATGCTGTCTCCATATACATAGTATCTACATCTTCGAGGATCAAATTTGAAAGCCTCGTTTGTTATGAGTCTGCTTGAAAATGAAACATAAAAATGCAAGCATTATTGTGTATTAGCAGAAAGAGATGTTTCTTACGCGAACTTCAGTCAAAGAAAGAGCTTAACAAACATTTTGTTAAAAAATCCTAACTAAAAGTAATATATTTACATCTTTTTACGAGTCCTTTTAAATTTTATTTTTCAAATCATTTACGAGAAAGTGTTACGTTAAAAAAATGCAAAGTGTTTCCGTATTCCAATCTGGTTTACAAAACATAAAGCTTCCATCCAATCTCATCGGAGACGTTCATTATCAAACTCGGTGCCAGTTCCAAACTCCCTTAGTCGTTATAAAGGCGATCAGTTTTCCACGCCGATTCACTCGAACCGTATCAATTATGGTAATTCCCCGTTTAATTTCCTGAAACAGATTAACTATAGCCCCCCCTTAGCAATAAATTTGATTTATCGCGCCAGGTTTTAAAATCTCCAGCCCTAAGTTCATTAATGGCGGATGGAATTTGTTTGCGCATTTTGTTAATCCACGCACCTGAAACTCAAGTCAATTTAATGGAATAAAGTAAATATCCTCCTCGTCTAATATATTCTACGGGATCCAGTAAGGTCTCATTAGTGATGAAGAAACTGTCTTCTGTCCCGTCTGTGAAGGACTTGAGCTTGTTTCCAACATGCTATGGATCGCCGCTCAACTCTTGTTTGTTATCTTCTACTGTACCATTGCTGTCACATATTTAGTTATATGTTATGTTCTGTTCTATTATGTTCTGTTACGTTATGTTATGTTATGTTATGTTATGTTATGTTATGTTATATTATGTTATGTTATGTTAAAATATCATATGATACCATACCTTTTCATAATACTGTAAGTACACATAATAAAATCCACTTTAAAATTAAAATCACACGATGAAACGTTAAAAATTTGCGGTCGCAGTCCTTTTGATAAAGTCAAAATATTGCATTCGCAATCACCTCATAACTTACCATCGCTCGCACAAGAGGAGTTCGGGATTAAAATTAGCGCTTAAATAATCACACGAGGAGTTATAATTTTTAAAGAGCGAACGTCAGAGTAAAGTGATCGTGTGTGAGTACAATGGTGCTATAGATCGCGGCACGGGCGCCCCGCTGCGCGCCCGCGCATACGCCACACAAAATGAGATAAAAACTTAAATAAAACCCTTATGTAAATTAAATTTGTAGATCTACGTCTCGTGAGGTGCTCATAAGTTGAAAAGTGCCTCATAAAGTTTATGAGAGCGGCTCGGACCTGCAGCCGTGAGCGGTTATAACTTTGTTGTGTGTAAATATAGAACTTTTGGTGATTGTCAAACGGTCCTGGACAGGAAGTAAGATTTATGATATAAATTGACTATAATATGAATTTAGGTTAAATTAGATTAGGCTTTCTATACGGTTATACATTATTGATTCGAACTCAACAAATTTAATATTTTATCTCTCTTCATTTATTCCATATCATATTCATCTGCACCGTTACTAAGGTCAAATTGTTCTGTTTCTGACCTTGATATATTTTCGAGACAAATTTTATTATAAATGGAACTATACACAAAATATTTTGAAGAAATATACAAAATATTAATTTTGAACATTTTTCATTATCCTTATCCTTTCAGAAATCTGCTACAGCTGTTCTACTCGTATATAGGACACCAGGGAATATTAATATTTCGATCTTGAGCATGCGGATGCCCATTTAGTGCTGGGTGGGTCTCTATGTCGACTGATAAATACATGGTCCATTTTAGACGCATATCCTAGCTATTGCCACTTTGGATTTATTTCTATGAATAAGGACAAAATTATAAATTAAATAAATCGTGCTATAAACCCGTTTATTTTTTCACTGCTGGACACGTGTCTCCTCTCGTAGTAAGAAGCTTTTAAGGCCATTGTCTTCCACGGCCATGTTCTTCAGATACCTCGGAACATACCTAATCTAATATGTGCAGGTTTTCTTTCGCCGTTAGAGCGGGTGACATTGAATCTTTAAATTAATAAACTATGTTTTCAGTTTAGTGAAGCAGTTCACAAAATCGTCCAGAATGTCACTGAACAAACATTGAGCATGAACCGAAACGATTTGTAGTCATTGTCGAAAACATTACAACAGTTCCGGTATAGAAACGTAGTCTATAAATTGTCACAAACCGACCGTAATCCTACACTAGACAACTGAAAGTGATTTAGGGACCAATAAACTGGCTTAATTTATTGCTAAATACAAAACCCGCTCATGATGAGATATAAAAGTAATCAAACTTGGTTTACTGTCGCCTTCGATTGTCGTCTCACTTGGAACTTGCCTCATTATCCAAGAGGAGCGATAAAAAGTTAAGCGAGATAATAACATAGTAAACTCAGGAATGCAAAGTTTTCGCTTTAGATGGCTACGTATAGAACATTAAAAGGATCGCAATGATAAGGTAGCATAATTTTGTATCATACGTTAGTCTCGAACATTGCATCGCCTTATCAGCCTATTCGCATGAATACCGATTCATTAGCTTGAATGTATCTCTAGAGCGTCTTTTGTTTATTACAGGTTTGATATTTACTATAGTGCATAAACAACGACTTAAACAGACACCTAAAAGTAAGTAAGCATAATTCGAAGTAGCAATAACGATTTGAAATTCGATTTTAGTTATTCTGGTTTATGACTAATATCGTTTGTGAGGTGTGCTGATTACAGTATGTCTAGTTAAAAGTTCGACTCTGTATCCAGTGCTAACCGGTGTTAGCTGTAATGTAATAAGAAAATATGTCATTCTCGCTTTCAGTTAGACAAGTGTCTTAATCAAAGCCTCACACTTGGAAAGATAGCTTTTTAAATCTTACATTATTGGTAATTAAAATATTTGTATAAAGTGGTTCTAAATGTAAAAAATAAACGTCGCAAGAATCTCGCATTGCTCATGTGAGCATAGTAATAATAATGTTATTATTACTATTTAAAACATAATTTACAATCAATTGTCATTCGCGATCGTAAACACTTACTTCTATTGAATATTGATTAATTAAGTTCAATAGCCACTGTTTCTGCAATTTGGCCACACCTCAAGCTTATGTCATCGCAACGGCTTAAAATTAAAATACACGTGACTAGAACACGTCGAAGATACTTTGAAAAGAAACAAAATCAATGCAACCTACACTGTCACATTATAAACTTGTGGAACTGCTGTTCTTTAATACTACGCCACGAATCGTACTAGAGTGTACAGCTTAAAAACATTACGTATAGTTTCCAGAAATGAATATTTACCTCGTCAGGTATACATAGGTTAATTGATTGTTAATTAAGTTTTAACGTTTCGTTCATTTTTCAATTGTGCAGAAGAAACCTACAATCGGTATTGACCTGCATCAATGCATATCAATTATTTTAATTTACCGCAGTGATTCTTGAACACTGTATGAATACCAGTTTCGGAGAATTTATTTAACCGTCCATCGGTGACGAATAGAGATGTCAAGCGAGATAACCGTAAATCCGACGCCAATAAATACTTCCCGTATCGACAATTGAAACAAGTTGTTGTGGCGTAAGAAATTGTACAATTTACAAGCGAATTTTTTTATACGACCGATCTTGTAAACAGCCATGCAACTTGCACAACATTAAACGGTGTTGGCAACCCAACATCATTTCATTTAATGTGTCAACAAAGTGAAATGTCAAAACTATATTTTTTTCTGTTGGCTCCAATATGAGACGTGTATGAGTGCGGAATGAATAAATATTTTTTATAAGTGCATTCATTATTGTTAGGTACCTACTTCACAAAAATCACCAAAACGGCATGTTTAAAGTCCACTGATAATAATAATATATGGTCCTTCGAGCCTCTATTTCTTCAAATGGTCATAAAGCATAATAAGGCAGAAGTTTGATGTGAAGTTTGTCAGATATGCGTAATTACGTTGAGAATGAAATTGTTCTCTTGTGTGTCAATGAAGTACTTCGATCCACAACTCAACTACTGGTTCTAGTTCAACAGAATTTTAATGCAATGGTAATGTCATTTCTTTTCACTTAGACTGGCTATTAACTTGTGATTTTTGAAATGCTTATATGTCAAATTACGTAAATGTTTTATCTTAAAATGGCGCAATTTCCTATTATTAAAATAGACATTTTATCAAAGTGAGTTACGACGTAAAAATCACTGTGATTACGCGACGAACCAAAATATAAAATACAAAAATTATAATAAAATATTTCATATAAATTGATAGCCAAAAGCGTGATTAATTTCGCGTGGGTGTTGCGTTTCTAAAACTATAAAAATAATTACAACTCAGATATTTAAAATTCATAATTTATTAGTATTAATTAGCTTAACGTATCTACTCTTTAAAATATTATCAATAATTTAACGAAAGCCGAATATATTACAAGTTGGGGAGTTCCCTTATTCGTCCGCATGAAATAAATTTCTCGATATAAGATCACCATTTTAGTATGAGTATGAAAATACCTGACATTCTTAAAATATCGTGAGCAGTGATAATCAAGTAGGTTAACTTTCATCATCGGTCAGTGGAGGAAAATGTTGTAAGCAAATAAGAAATAGTAAGTGGTCTCTACTAACACATAGTAGACTATGATCTTAGTGTTCTGATACTATGAAGAAATCCACGTGCAACAGTGCTTAATAACCCTTGTAATGATAAAAGTATGACCGTTTGTAATCGTCAATAATAAGTAATATAATCGTCAATAATAAGTAATACGTGGTTATTGAAATTTCTGTATTCGGAAATCGATCAAAGAATAAATAATGAAATAATAATAATAATAAATCGTATACGACCAGATTTACCGCTTATATTGTTGACCGAACGAAGCCGATGTAATTTCGATGAATGAGAAGATACCCTCACAAACCGGTCATTAATTTATGTATTGACGGAATTTTTACAATTAGCACTTGATTTATGGCCCCCAGTCCGTTTTTTATGTGTTTATCCAAGATCACGACAGTCCACTGCCTTTATTACTCGAGCCACGATAAAGTTTAACACCTTCTGTTCAAGTGTCGAGTTACATCTATTATTATTTTATTGTATACTATACCTAAATCGTGACTATCTTACTCGAAAATTTTGGTTTCGAAAGTAGTTAACTATAAAATCCTTGAACTTTGTTGAACGCGCTAAAGTCTAGTAAGGACTCAATTCATGGTCATTTTTAAGGCCTGAGTTAGAACGCAGTATGTTCTTTCACTTAAGACAATCGTTGATAGTTTGTTGATATCCTTTAGCGAAAGGACAATATTGTTCATTGGGTACGTTCAACATACCAGCGTTTTGTAAGTAAAGCTAAATATTTTAAAGTAAAATTTGCATCACTACTTTTCAACCTACATATGCTTCCTACATGTGGAGAAAATAAGATGAATAATACTTTAAAGCTAGGTATAAGAACAAAAGGAATTAATTTTTGTTGTTTCGGATAACCCCTTAAACAATAACTTATCAGTTATAATGAGCAGGTTATTAGTTATAATAAAAATCATTACGAGTATCGCACGCGCATCTGCCGCTATATTTGCATGCCACTGATTGGGATGTAAGATTAATCCCCACAATATTTTTTGTCTTGATCACCATTTAGGTGCAATCAAGCGAAGGAAAAAAAATGATCATTATCATACTTCAGCCCTTAAGCTATTTTTTCAGAGGCCAAACAAAGGGTGCTTGTTTGTTATTAGGTTAGGGGCGATAATGTAATGCAATTAGTTTTTTTTCTTACACAAAAACTCGAAAATCATTATTCAAATCCGCCAGCTGAGCAAGCGAACAATGATTAGGGCTTATTATTTTTAGCTTGGCTTTATCAACATTTAGGAGCTTTAAGTTTGGAACTAACTAAAATATTTTATAACATACACTAGGTATATTCTATTATAAAGTTAAGAACAGCTGGATCCAGTTTAATGGAAAGAAGATCAAACTTGTAATTAAACCTTGAAAACTATAATATCTGAAGAAATTAACTAACAGGTTTTTTTGTATCATTATTATTTATACTCGAGCAAATCTAGAACACTTAAGTCATATTAAATAACAAATCCAGTGTGAAATAAGAATATGTATGAATGCATATCACTACATAGTATGAAATAAAGTCGCTTTCCGCTGTCTCTATGTATGCTTAGATCTTTAAAACTACGCAACGGATTTTGATGCGGTTTTTTTTTAATGGATAGAATGATTCGCGAGGAAGGTTTATATATATAATGATGTGTGCGCGGGACGAAGTCGCGGGCAAAAGCTAGTGAATAATAAAATGTAGTTTACAAAACTGACACATAATTATTCTTACAAAAATTTTCAAGAAACCAGTATCGTAGGTGCTTTTGATACAAAATTAGTGAGATAAATTTGATTCAGAAAGGAACATAGAATTAAAAACATTAAATATGTACCATAATACAACATTTGGTTCTCAATAATATTAATTATGGCAATGCAAGCAATAATGCTACAGAGCTATAAAAGCCGACAGAACAAATGAAATCATAGAGTGACTTATCACTCCATCTCGAACACAGTAACCCTTCGCTGCAAGGGCATCGTTAGCGAAATAAGACCATTAGCAGTCTTTTCTCTTAGTGAGAAAGGGTTATATAGACCCTCCTGACACAATGGTTTTATACTGGTTGTTCCACTTAAACCCTCTCTGTTGAATGTTATATTTTGTTTCAGATATTTGTCTAAAAGTATTAACGTATTTTTTTGTTTGCGTAAAATTTTGGAATCACAAACGAGAGTTACTGAAAAGCATTGTTGTTTTCAAATTAGTTTTCCAGTGATAAATATTTTTCGCGAAAACTCAAAAATGGAAATGTTTTTCGTCGTTCAGACATAATCTTCTATACTTTAAAATGTAACTTAACACATTTTATATTGAATATAAAAGGATTTATTATTTAGCAATAATTTATCTCCGATTAAGTCGACGTGCATAAAACGTATATATAGTTATTATAAATAAGAGAACATACATACTTAGACATTAATTATAAGCGAACTATAAGTTTTATACTTACATATTTTTGCACAGTAAAGTTAGTTTTTAGTTTTTAGTTGTATAGTTAATACTTTATGAATATGACTAATTGCGTTATTTTGATTTGATGACGATAATACATAGTGTTTGCTAAGGGAGTCGCAAGTAGAAGAACCCTTCTAAAATTCTATTACGGCCGGTTACACGCCCGATGTAATAAATATGAATGTTGAACACCGTGGATTATGCTCCTTTGCCGGGGGTCAAAATATTTAAATACGCGTCTGAGCAATTTGCGGAGGGTTAATTGGTGTACGGGAAGCTTTATGAAGTTGTAGCGGTTAGCGAAAGCGACGAAAGATGAACTACACCAGATAGAATTGTACTGTCAAACTTTCTCTTATAGAATACTAGCTTTTGCCCGCGACTTCGTCCCGCGCATATATTATTATACATATAAACCTTGCTCTCGAATCACTCTATTCATTAAACCGCATCAAAATCCGTTACGTAGTTTTAAAAATCTAAGCATACATAGGGACATAGGGACAGCGGTAAGCGACTTTGTTTCATACTATGTAGTGAAGTACATTACGTACGGGGAAATAAATAAGTAAGTTCGTTAAGAATAGCGTCACAATAAAACATTATTAGACGTGATTTATTTTTCTAATTATTAAATTTCGCCATTTAAAATCTTACCTATATCGGATCTTCTTACATTGCCTTTTTAAGGCTTTCAACGATTTACAACAGCAACAGAAACCGACTTCTTTATTATACATGCCTACGAAGCACAGAAATACTGATACCAATTCTATCTCAACCGGCCTCGTGTTCCAGTGGTCAGAGAGCCTGACTGCAAAACCGGAGGCTATCGGTTCGACTCCCATCCAAGTCAAACATTTGCGTGATCAGCACATTTGTATTTTATATGTCTGGGTGTAATAAAAATATTCATATAAATATCATACTTATCGTATGTATGTTGTTAGCCGTCCAGTTACAATAACACTGGCATTTAATTGCCTAATTTGCAATCAGATAGACGTATGTGTAATTAAATAGACGTATGTCCCAATTATTATTACTTATTGTAGAAATTTGCCACTGCCGGCCACCCGTTCAAAAGCTGACTGCGTACAGCGATGCTCAACTTTGTAGATCGTTTGTAAACTAGCAACACGTTGGAATACGAGTTGCTTACCTATTTAATAATAATAATAACACTATTGGGATATATTATATGTGCAATAGTTATAGAAAATGATTATTAAAAAAGCGGAATGTAAAGAATTCATAAATGACTCATTAAAACATTTATATTGTCTGTCTAAAGTCACACATATGTGCATCGCTGTATTTTACGTTACGTTAGAACGCACTCAAAGCACCGTATCGTCAGCAACGTTAGAGTAAAAAAATAATAATAATGGAACATTAAAACTTATAATCCGAACTAAGCCCAAAGGTGGAAACTTTGAAGGGCTCTCCAAACCTACGCCGGTCCAACCCGTGTAATAATTATTCAAAGAGAATCGACGTCAGCGCCGATGGCTAATTACAAAGCCCCCATTCAGTGCTTTGATAGTAAAAAAAAGTGACAAAAGGAAGTTGTCCGTTGGCTTTAGAGTTCCGTATCAAATATTAACTTAGTAAATACGAGTGATATCAATTAACACAAGGAATACATTAAAATATTTAACCATGAAACGGCTTTACATTATTTTGTCTTCAGGGTTATTTATATAATTTTAACTCTTGCAATGCTTATATTTACTTCGTGAAAGTACTACGGATATTCATAGAAACTCAACTGATACGAATCTAAACTTTCGATGAACGAACTATGTACATATTTACCAATATGCACAAAAGCAGCGACTTAGTGTAAGCTCCGCTTCTTAAGAAACAGACAGAGAAAATACCGGATTGCAGCCAGCCAGACATATGAACAGCGGGTAAAGGTTTTAGACACTCATTTAGACATGTAGCAACCGAGATGAAAATGAAATGGATTATAATGGATTCCAAACGTAATCTATTCATCACTTACACATAAACACACACTTAGTACGTAGTATAAAAGCTTAGTATCTAATGTAATTTCTTTTTATTAGATTAAGGACTATAATTGAAAATAATGCGGCACCTTATTGGGAAGGGACGCAGGGCTCTGGCGTGAAATGTATGTACAAATTATAATTAATAAATTACATATAATATTCACATTTCTTGTTCTCCCGGTCGTGTAGTAGGTACTCTCACCAGATTAGCCAGCAGGCTAGCATTCGACCACAATTTCGACTGATAAAAGAATCTAAGTCTAGTAAAAACGTAACCAATTTCATCTGGAGTGTTCGTATAGCTGGGTCCGTCAGCTCCATAACCTGCAACGTACTCTTTATTGCACAGAAGTATACGAGCTGTACGACACATGTTGAGTATTGCGGCTTTATTATTATTATTATTTATTTTTTCCGTTTGAGACGCTCGGGTTTGTATTCCCGGTTATTTTCAATATCCACGTTCCTAAACCAAGTGAATATCGAGCACTAATTTCAAGTAGGTACCTATGCGATAGTGTCCTGTAAAAATTTTCTAACTATTCTACATGTGTTTAATATTATAGCTTTTTGCATTGTATTATTATTATTATTATTATTATTTATCAGCTACGGATCCCTGACGCGTACAATTAATAACGTTACAGTGGCCGCGCGAGTGGCCCGGTGCGCGCTGCTGTCACATCTGTTCGCGACCCTTGCAGATTACGCGATGTAATTATTCTCCAGTGATAATTACTGGATTTAAACTCATAAAGCCCATTGTCGTTTGTCACATGTTGATTTTGTCGAAAATATTATCCCCATTGTGTTCGCGGCGCGCGTTATCGCGTGTTCGGTGTCGAATTCTGATCTATGTATGTGTGTACCTAACCTACTATGTAATAAAATGAGTGAATACATACAAAAACAAAAGATGGCACATTATGCTTGTTGTTATTTATTTGTGTGTGTTAACTTTTTTGGGAATAACTCACCGTGATTTTTCTTTACATTCGTATATACAGCGAAAAGTGTACAGTTGTTCTTAAAGCACTAGCGCGCAAATAGTTTTCACACTGATTTAATTCATTTCGAAGAATGTGGTAGGTGACCGCGATTCTAGACCACGTCTCATAAGATTGACATTATATAATATTATTATTTATTAACAAATCCCTATTAGGTATTATTAAATCTCTATTTAAATCTAATAACAATCACCTAACCTACTAAGATACAGTACCTACCGTTTCCTTATTTTATTATATAAATATTTATAATAATTTGAAAGTGGAATAGTTTTCACCACTATTAACACAAAATTCATATATAAGCAGTATAATGGCTAAAGTGTTGTATTCAAATAAAGGAATAACAGAACGATTACAGTGCCAATCTCGAACGCCTTTAAATTCGCGTAAAGCGTTTTTACTGCTTGGAATTCCTGGGTTCACCCTACTATCGTAAGGCTTCGGTTACTTAAGTGATTTTTTCTTACACTACAATCATACTCTGGAATGCCCTACCCCTCGAAATACGCAAGGCACCGAGCAAGTGCTTATTCAAGAGGTTGGTCCGGGAGCATTATCTGCGTGAATCTCCCTCCAATTGAGTTATTATATGAGTCATATATATTACGTATGTAAATGTATATGTATGTATATATTTCTATGCTATGTGCGTCTATGTATATATGGGTATTGTATTGTATAGTATGTATTTACTTATGTATGTATATGTGTATATATTATAATAGTATGTAATTATCTAAGTAATTGTTTTTGTGTTTATAGCCTACCACAACATTTCACTGTCATCCAGGGTTGACTGGAAGACAACGCCGCTAGGCATTAGGTTTGTCCTTTGTAAACCCTATTATTAAGTATTTGCATGAATAAATAAATACATAAATAAATAAATCATTTCCCCTTTTATTTACAACGTCTCACATAATCTTAAAGAAAACCACACGTATACAAAATAATTAAATACACAACAAATACGATTTAAATGTTTCAGGCACTAAATAAAACGGTAACTAGCATCGCAATGCCATAAGACCTCATAGAAATATTTAACGTAAACATTATTGACGTAACCAAACTACACTGTTCGTGGCATATGGCGGGCCACGTGCCAAAAGGGTGCTTTTGTTTCTCTGCTTTGATGAAAAGAGTTATAAAAAACAAACTCAATGATGGTATCGTTTTCAATGTACACTGTAATTACTCCGATTCGGCTAATTGTTCCATTGAGTGACTCTAGCTTTGTTTTTTAAGTGCAATCTCGCTTTGACCATGTTTTCGCATGCCATATTGAAATTGAAGTGCACTTCGTTACATCACCGTGTTCGCAAGCGCTTTGGTTGAACTCACCGTAGCCTCACCTTTGTGCGAGGTTGTCATATTTTTACACGACAACATTTTGTTGTTTATTACAAGGAACATTCAGAATGTTAATAATAAAATAATTATAATTTATTACACACATTTACGTGTGTAAATAAGCTTCAATAAACCAAAAACGAATATGACAGGTACATTTCTGTTAGCTTCCTAGTGTTGTGACATTGATTTTAATTGCTTTGCGACAATCGGTTGAGTCATCTCACAAATGCGGTAAGTGTAGGACCATCTTCACTTCAGTATGTGTTTATCGAATTATTTGATTTTTTTCATTTGAACCACACTCAATATCACACAACACGATACACAAGAAAAAGTCACTTGAAATGATGCATCGCAAATCAAAATAAAAAAAAAAACATCAAATCATTAATTTTAATAGTAAAACTGGCTACCTGCATATAAATTGTCTAGTCTGTGTCATAATACCAATCAAAATAAATCTTTGTGCTAATTTGTAGGCAAATTGGTGATAAATAAAATTTAATGGTATCCATAATATATTAATATTTAGCCACACGGGCGTGTTCATTAAACATATTCAGCTACCAGTACAAGAACGCATAAAGCGAATATGAAAAAATGCTGGTCCATAGGCCATTGAATATAAGGTTCAAAATTGGGGTTGGTCTGTTCTTGCATTTATAACGTAGCTTAATTACACATACATATGCAAATGTGTACGGGAACGCCGCAAAGATTCGTTCGTACATTTTACCAGTAAGTATGCATTCATGCGTGATTCGGTACATGTCGGCACAATAATTAGCACTGATATGAATGGATGGTTTTTGTCAGGAATTGGCAGAGTTTAATGCAAAGTGGGCTTTTCGGTACAGTCTTTTTGTGCCCGTATGCGAGAGAAATACCAAATCGGTACGGTTTTATTGAAATTGAAAAGGATGTTCCGTTTGGTATTTTTTTGTGTGCGTGTGTGTGTGTGTTTTTTTTTTTTATAATATGTGAATTGGGAACGGGAAAGTCTATTCGAATTCGCTGATAGCGTTTTTAAAATAATTGGTTTATTTTAAAAACGCTATTGACTCCGTTTGTTAACTAAATAGCCTGAGTACCTACAACATTTCGTATTGATGTTGATAGTAGGTATGTTGACTTTGACTTTGATGTTAATCAACCAATTTTTGGACCCAAACAAGCAAGCAAGCGATGAATCGCAATGACTCGATTCGACCAACCAAACAAAAAAAAACATTCCGTGTTCAAAAAGACCAAAAATATTTCGTTATTTTGTGACGAATGTGAATTAAAAAATGAGCTTTTTAAATTACGATTATTATTTAAGTCTCTTTACGTGATGGTGTTCGTACGTGTACTGTTGTTTATGTTTGGAATAAAATGGTAACCATCAATGATATTATAACAAGTAGATCGGTGTTTTTGTCAACATCCACGCAACGCCGAGGTCCACGCGCGGTGCTTCGAGCAATAAAATAAATCTTCTCTTAAGATGTATACCTGATCTCGGCCCTAAACAAGCCTCGGCCCTTCGTTACGGGCTTAATTAAAAAACAAAATCAATTTTATTAATTGGAAGTGTTAAAAACGGGCGGAAGAGGCGTTGGGCGCTCGTATCTCGCTCGTATCTCTTCTTTAATCCGACAGAGAATGTGTTATTTTTACTTTTCTCAGTGGATTTCGAATAAATTTTATCGTTCGGGACTAATTTGGTTACAAATTTATTTGGTTGTGGGATCGTTAACAAGCAAGTACAACCTCATGGGTATCGAGACTGCACTCTTTAGTACCCAGACACGGCCGTTATAAAAATATATCGACTCTTGAAACTTGATAAAATGAAGACGAGAGTTCACTTAGGATTAAATTATAATCTTTCTTTTTTGTGTCTTAACGTGCGGGATTTGGAACGTGTGCGCCGAAGGATAAAATTTTTATTGTTATGTGAATGTTCGGATCGCGTTTACGTTTTTAAAAGACACAATCTGAGACACCGATAGCCGATTGTTTATTGTTATCTTAATAACTATGTCAGGGTCCTCATATTCCGCCTTCATAATAAAACGAGTGCGCACATAACAATAAAAATATGTACCTATACAATTTCAAAAGGTAGTATAGGTAAAATGTATAAACTATATTATACATATATTATGTAATATATAAACTGTATATTTTATATATAAGATGCTCAAT
>DWDX01001613.1:0-17829 GCA_018245675.1 Agara michaeli | reverse complement strand
TTCCGATCTGGAGTGTGAGGAGAGGATAGAGATTTTTTGACACTCAGTGCTTTCTGCCCACCCCGTCAGACACCTGCCGTGATAGTGTAGTACCAATAATAAAAAATATTTTCATATCTAATTAGTTTTGTTTTATTAGTCCATTATTAACTGAAAAGAAGATCCAAATTGAAATTACGCCGTTTAAAATGTCTTTGAGAAAACCGCGGTTAGAATTGTCCTATTGACTACAAGATAGAATTGATTAGCTGTTGCAAACCGTAACAAATGTGTAGTTACAGAGTCGATTTAATCCACTCGGCTGTACCGTAGCGTTTGCGAGAGGGTGCATTATAAATGGTCATTGACCACCGTGTAATTGAGTGGGAGATAAGGGATAGCACGTGACCGCATTCACTATAAGAGCGTGACCGTACACGTAACACTGGTAGTAACGTCGTGCAGATCACCGTGAACACGTGCACTCAAGTACAGTCGAGTACAAAAGGCGTTCGTTTAAACCAATATTGCATTAACTACAGTCGAGCACAAAAGTGAGCGCGGTCGTCGAAAACTAATATGTCCAAGATGCTCGTTGATTTTAAAGTTAATATGCGTCTTTTACTGTTTAGGTGGTAATAACATCGTAACGTTTACGAGAAAAGTAATAAATTAGGAGACTTCCGTAAATATCAATTTCATTGCATTCGCGACCCATTAAAGTTGTTCCTGTTAGTAATTATGTTGTAAATGTACATAATATATTATTTTTATCTTGACACTGACGCCTTTTCGGAGATCAAATTTAAAAAATAATCGTCTACTCTCCGATAATTTATTATACCTGTTTGCTCCAAAAATATACTTTACAAGGGTGGAAAGAGAGTTTCCACCCCCGTAAAGTATATTTTTGCATTTTTCCTTTGTTAAATAATCCATTTTCCCACGCCGTCACATTTCTTTTTAAAGCGCTTGTAAACGTAGCCGACATCCAAATTTCGAATGAACTATATCAATAAAACTGTGAATTTTCTTCATCGACTTCAGTTAGATTCGAATTCATTAATTCGCACCAGTACAAAATGATATGTACCGGAATAGATAGAGCTTCCATTATCATTAAAGACCGTTGAAGTAAAGGTCTAATTTCGCAGACGGCTGTACTTGGGCGGGTATGAGATTCAATTACGGTCTACTGTTTAACCATCGGATCTAATGTGGGGTAGAGCGGAACATACAATGAACGAAACATCGCGATGCTCAGATGTGGCAACTCTACATGCGGTTCGTTGTGGTAATGTCAATAAATGGCCATCTTTTGTCTCGGTAGCAACCCTCTGCATCCTTGGGAGTATACTCCGTTTGGAGTATACTGAGTTTAGCGATAACGACCGGAAACGATTGCTCAATCTGCATTCCGAATTTTTTGCCCACAGTCCGCCACGCTCACTATATGTTGATTGACAAACTTCCACACTTTATAACAAAAGGTGTGCTGGTTGCCTCAGGATATTTTAGTATATCCGTATAGCAAGAGCTATTTAAACTTTTAGGTTATAAAATGCACGTAATTTTATGGAATTAGAACTGCGTGTCAGACCTTAAACCCCTCAGGGTGAGAGACTGATATCCACACCACTCGATTATCACTTATATACACTTATGGCTTATATCAGGTAATAGCAGACAGTATCGTGCGATATGGCAATCACACTGTTATACAACACTGTAACTGGATACGACACGCTGTTGATGCTGTAACACAATCAGCGCCACCTACGCCCGGCAGCGCGCACGCTATGTCGCCTCCATATTGCTTCCAACGACATGACATATGCTGACACGCGATCAGCGAAGTGAATCTATGAGGAACATGCCCTCGAGTAACTTAGCAAGGAACATGTTTGGTCTCATTAATTGTCGGCGAACAAAATACTTTGTTGGTAAAGCAGTAACCAAGTGCGATCCGTACCAAAGACACCACGTTTTTAGAATAATCAACGAATTAAACTAGGATGAGTGGTGAAAATGCAAAGAAAAGAAACAAAACAAACTAAATATAAATAGTTACAAATTGCGAAAAAGAACTTACATAAACAAAACCACGGACGGCAAGTCTGTGGAGATATAAATATAAATATATAAAAAAGTGTTGTTTAGGTCTGCATGTATATTATAAGTAAGAAGGCTGAAGGTTTTGAGGTCGTCAATGCGTTTTGTAGACGAAATGCGGATGCTTACGCAAGTGTGTAGTTAGGATTTAGGATGCGACTGGTTTCAAATATAACGTAGCTTTAGACAGACGCGATGCAAAGGACTAAGTACTAGCTACCGTTTGTCTAGTAATTTGTTTTATATCTAGTACTAGCTTTTACCAGCGACTTCGTCCCGCGCATACATTATTATACATATAAACCTTCCTTTCGAATCACTCTATCCATTAAAGAAAACCGCATCAAAATCCGTTGCGTAATTTTAAAGATCTAAGCATACATAGGGACAGTAGAAAGCGACTTTGTTTTATACTATGTAGTGATTACATAGGACGGAATTTGGAAAGGGGTGATACAAATTTGGCTCCTTCTTTTAACCGAAAAATACGGTTTAAACATCCAAGTTTTTTATTTCCGCTATTACTGTGTAACTAACATATTGTATGCAAATTTTTTTTCGCAAAAAAACATAAAATCTCAAAACGGCTACTTAATCAGATAAACGATCATGAATCAGACAGTTTTTTTTTTTTAAATTATTAAACTGTATCATATAGCAGAATTTTAATTTTGTACGCAGTAAATTACTCGTATTATACTCCGAAGCACTAATATATTACAGTTGCGTTATGTTAAAACAAAACTGCCTTACGTCTTAAGTCATGTGAAAACTTAGCGGCAATTCAAACAGCGCAATAAATTGTCAACCAAACAATAAGTGAATAAATACTGTGAACTCATAACACGTCCAGCGCGCGCAGTGGTCATCGTAAACTCTTACATCTCGGGCCGCGACGCTCACCCCGGAAGCGGCTACCTGTAACAATATTGCATGAATTAAGCCCGTCTGTCCGTTGCAGCGATAATACTCGCAGTAAATTAATAACGCCGACCGCTACATTACAGCGCGAGCAGCACACAAGCGGCAAGCACGTAGTGGCTGATTTATTTAAATAACACTCCAGTAAAATAAAAATGTATATAAGTATTACACATATATACCAATATAGCACTTAACTATATACTACACCCCAGACGGAACAAACAAATGTTTGTCTGGGATGGGAATGGAACCCATGACCTGCGGTTTTACTGTCAGGATCTCTAAGCACACGACCACGAGGCCAGTACTTATTTAGATATCGAATTTAGAACTTCGAATTCCAAATTGTTGTACTGACAAGAAGTGACATGAATGACTAGCTTAAAATCAATGAATAGTACGTAAGACCGTAGCATGGAACAGAACGAATCATTTTTAAAACTTAATAAAAGCTACTTAGTACATCTAGTTCTATTCGGTTAGGTGTTTTAACAGCTCATTGTTAGTGCGTGAATCGCTGTTTGGAATTTATAAACAGTAACATGCGGCCGCCTGCAGGTGCATTTTACACGGCGGGAGCGTGACGCCCGGAATTACTGATAATACCACCGATTTACGCGAAACACGTTCCGGGACGCCACTTCTATGTAAAAAGATATGATATGAAAAGAAAAAAACGAGTATGGTTCAGATTATTTGCGTATTTTGTAGCTTCTATACTATTGCTATAGAGACAGGGCCTTTTGTAGGTTTGTTAATATGTGATTTTAGAAACCACATCATCCAAGTATTCAAGATACGCTGTATAATTGAAATGAATGCCTTAGCAATTATAGCCGAATAAAAACTGTAATGCGACAAAATAATTTTAATAGGGTTTATTCATTTATAGCGTACCTTACACGACCGCTTACACTGAATGTGGGTTAACTGAAGGGTTTTATTTATGTTGAATGTATGTACTTGTCAAATTAGGCAAGCGACGGACGGACGGACGGTTATTATGTTTTGTCTTTCTTGAACCGTGTTGCTTGCTGTACAAATAGCGATGATCTTGTGAGAGAGCCTGTGTGTGAGTGGGTGTCTAATATTATCATACCAAAGAACCCAACAAACATTCGCATTGCTCGGATAAACCGTGGCGCTTGAGAACGGTTTACCTCATTCCCCGCTTGTCCAGTAAATCATACGCTTGCTTCCCCATTACCGTGTACTTGGGGCCACATTAGCCGAACCGCATAGCTGACCGCTTAAGCGGCATACTGAGATTGCTTTCGTCAGAACAAAGGAATGAGATAAAGAGCGAACTGGTCTTTGAAGGCTTTGAGGCTCACATCCAACCCCAGTGTTATCCGAGTGTGAATGCGGAAGTAGCAATCTCTGTTTGTCTGTTTGTTCCTATTTGCCTAAAACCTCTCTCTATTTGTCTCTCTGTCCAGACTAGTCTCATCCCGTATTTCTTAGGGTCGGCACTCGTTATTTTTCGTTAGCTGCGTCGATAATCTTAAAACTAAAACTTCCCTTAGGGTAGGCAGCGTTCTTTAGATTGTTCTACCTTCATCAAAATCGTTATACAGGATTTATTGGAGGTACTCTTGTCCTAGTCTTCTTTGAGTACGTCTCCGATCACTAAAACTGGTGAAACTTTTCTCGTTGAAGATTAATGATTATTATCGCTTCTACCGCGGTGAAGGAAGATATGTTGAGGGAAGCAACAATCTTCGGACGTTTATATAAAGCTTTAGGGCGTGAAGTTTGACAACCCTCTCTTGTTTCTGAGGGGCGTAAAAGGTCATAGAAGGCTGTAGAAGGTGCGGTAAATTTTCATTAGCCGTTAATTATTACGATTATTTAAATATGTTAATATAAAGAAATTTAATACATTTACCACGAGTGTATCTGTGTCAATGCTGCAAGCGGCGGAGGGGTGACATTTTTATTAATAAACGACATAAAAACACGGACAACTCATTAAACGCATTCTTAGCGGCGTTCATTTGCAAAATGAAACGAGATTTAATTAAAATCAGGCACCGGATCTGGGCTAACTAAGTCATTTTCTTCTTTAAAGGTAACAAGCGCAAAAAGTCAGCACAGCATGACCTCGTTGGACATACGGGGAGCGGCGACCATCCGTTCTTATTTCAGTGCATCCGACTCTATAGTTCAACTGCTTCGAAACTGACTGCAAAATTGGAGGTCGTGGGTTCCCACCCAAACATTTGTGTGATGAAGACATCTGTTTGGTCTGTCTGGGTGTAATAAAAAGATCTATGTAAGTATTGTATAGTGTGTTATGTAGTTTATCAGCTGTCTGATACTGACTGTATAATTTGAGATCGGATGGTGTAATGCAATGTTGTCTCAAGATATCCGTATATATCCTACGTCGTATAAGGCGTAGCACGAAAACTTCCTGGATAAAGGCGCTTACATTCAGACTTATTGGAGGAATTAACCTCCTCATAAGCCTAACGTTAACTGTGCATGAACTTTCCAGCCCATTAAACCGCACGCCGTGTTTAAAAACTTGTAAGGTTTCATAGGTATAAATACTGACTCGTATATCTAGTAGTACGTAGTGTATCTGAAGCCCGAAAAGTTGTTTTTTTTTTAAGATTCGCTGTCACGTAAAAAACTATTATTTTATGTGTTTCTGGTAAATGGTTATATTCACACACAAATATGGCTATCTTTACAAATCAAATTGTGCGTTCTTAAAATGAACTATGCCTCGCTATAGGGGAAGGAAAATTTGTAGTTTTTTAAGTAAATCAACAGCGAGTTTTCTAGAAAGTTCACTCGATTCGAACCGGAGAAAGAGGTACAGAATAATGGCGCATTCGTAGCATTTACGTAAGTTTCCTTTGCGTCAATCATTCTGAGCTATTCCGTCCTCAATCACATAACTTCTTAAGAAAGTAACAGTGAAGGTCTAACTGTCGCCTGGCCTCTTGACCGACACTACGTATACCCTCGGTACTATTTATAAGATATAGCGGATATACTTTCAAAGCGTAAATTGACTTAACATACGAGTATATATGTTATAATATTTATATAGATATTTTTATTACACCAAGAAAGACACAGAACAAACAAATATACCTACTGATGTGACGAATGCATGGCCTGTCTGGCAATCGAACCCGCGATCTCCTCTTAAATCGTCACGGTTTTTAACCACTCGACCACGAGGCCAGTCAATCTTAATATATACATATAAATTACGTGTCACGTTTGTCCGCGATTGACTCCCAAACGAATGAACCGATTTCAATCAAATTTGGCCCACTGTGTGCAGTTTGATCCAACTTGAAAGCAGAGTAACTTTTATCTCGATTAATGATCTAATTTTTTTTATTGCAATGTATTTTTTTTATAGATCAACACTTAGTCGGACGAACATCGTGCTACGGGATTATTATCAATATGAGATTAAGTTATAATTGAGCGACGGGCACGTGTGGTCAAGTCTACTAGTGTTATATAAATCAAAGTATTACATACATCGTTATCACGGATGCAGCGTTACTCCAGTGTTATTTAGAGGAATGCCACGATTTCAAATTCAAATTCAAATTGTTTTATTCATCATAAAGTACATACATACACTTAATGAAGGTCATGTCATCTTAATTACTTCGGCTTTGTGCGCCCCTCAGGCTATGGTAGACCGGGAGAAAAAGCCGGTGAAAAAAAAAAACTCCCAACACTTAAATAACAATGGTGCTAATGAAACTAGCCATGTTGCAGTATGGCTTTAGTCCGATAAAGAACACACGTGACAGCTATCTATCTATAATCGTGTGCGTCAAAATCAGCCTGCTGTCATCTGCTTACAAAATCTATTCTATAGCTATTACATGGTGCGAGTAGAGACAGCCTGGTGAAACGTTTTATTCAATCCCATGCCTTTTCATCATCAGCCAACTTACGATGTTTATTACGATACCGCTTTTCATCTATATACGAACTCAATGTTATTATGGGCAGGTTTTCATGGGCGTTCTCTCGATTCACTTAACTCGTTGATTGGTGCGGGTAAACAGCGCACAGTCATACACCGTAGGGGCGCCGTTATGGTTCACGTGTACGCTCTTTTGTGCAGGGAAATGCAGTTGGCTCGTACAAGTCCACCTCGAAAGAGCGCTGCGGCATTAATGAATTGTTCTTGTTAATTGTTTACGTTATATACTTAACAAACCGGCACAGAGCCAACATGATAATTAAACGATTCGTTAGCACCGTACTTAGGGAATGACTATTGTTGTCTGGGTGTAACATTGTTTGTCAATATATATTTAGAAACGTGTGTAATAATCTGTTTCGTTTAGATGTAGTCGAACACTATTTTCATTAACCGACTTCAAAAAAAAAGAAGGAGGAGGTTCTCAATTCGTCTGTATATATATATTTTACCCTTACAATAGAAGAAGGGCCGGTGCTGTATTAAACTGTAAACAAGTTAATCGAAGCACGCAAAGCACCCTATGCACCTACCGCGATAACGTTATAAGCCTTAAACAAACGCCCGATAGGTCGTTAAAGGAAATATTAGCGTTCCGAAATCCGTCAGTCGCTCGAGGTGCGTATCTATGAGGACACAAGCCGTCGTGCCACATACGTATACGCGTTACTTAGTGCCGCGCGTTGAGAAGGACCTTTGACAAAGTAATGACGCCGCGCAGACAAAGCTTCCACGTGCCCCCGCCTCCCTCGCACTTGTCTCCGCGAGGGTGTCTCCCGCGAACAAGGTATTGTTCGGAGCGCAATCCTTGGAAACATTCTATTTTTTGAACACGCGTTTTGTTAGCGCATCGTTATTGCCTAAATTGTGCTCTCGCCGTTATGTTAGTGAATTGCGATGTAAGGGGTGTTTGCTTAATGATAGATGTCTAAATAATGCTCCTTAGACAAAGCTAGAAAAATGAATTTTCCAGTTTGTGTATTATGCACTACAGCAAGGCGTATTAGGCAGTAGTATAACAATTATACGATGACTACAAAAGCTTTCATGTCAAAATTTTGTTGTCTTTTACACAATATTAGACTACAATATTGTGGTCTGTTCCAACCACAAAATTTAATATTCCTGGACGTAGAGTCGAACATTTGAATATATATTTACAGTTTAAAATATACATAATAATGAAATGAAAGTTCTTTGAAAATAATATTTTTAGTGAAAACGGAAACACTATCATCATGCACTTCGTTTTCTATACTTATAAAATGCTTGTATCTTTTACATATAAATGAAATGTCTCTCCGTAATGTTGGCCATTCTATCGTTCCCAATGCGAGCGCTGCACAGATCCCACGTTTTGATTTCGTCCCTCAACAAGAGTGAGGGCGGCTCCTGGTTACGCTCCCTGAATACCTGCGAGGCAATCAGGATTATAGAGATGAAAGTGCAAAATATATTTTCGTTGTAGGTGACCGTTGCTGTCACGTGTGTTCTTTATCAGACTAAAGCCATACTGCAACATGGCTAATTTCATTAGCATCATTGTTATTTAAAAGAGTGCTGGGAGTTTTTTTCTTTTACGGGTTTTTTTCTCCCGGTCTACTATAGCCTGAGGGGCAAACAAAGCCGAAATAAATAACAAAATAATTAAGATGACTAAAACATGACTTTCGTTAAGTGTATATATGTTACCTTATGACGAATAAAACAATTTGAATTTGAATTTGAGTTATACGTGTTTCATGAAAAGATATGAAAGATATTTCCCTTGTGAGTGACTGTTACACGTGTTTCACGAAATATATTTTCGTTGTAAGTCTCCGTTCTACGTGATCGTTATACGTATTTTTTAAAATTCGCTTATAAATTAATTTCTCTTTATCCCGCATATATTTTTTGTTTCTGTATTAAAATTCTCTGTAAAAAAATCTCCTTAAAATAGCCAAAGTTTGAAATAGCTGAGTAATTAAGTACGTCCCTATTGTTCAAAATCCACACAGACAAAGTCGTGAACAGGAATAAGTTTGTAATGTATTTTCATGGTCTCGATTTCAGTGATAATGATTTCTATAAAACATCGCAGAAATAATATATAACATTGATAACAGTAACGAGAAATAATCAAAATAAAATAACAAGTTACGATGAAAAAACGTCGTTCAAAGCCCACTGAAACACTTTTGCAATATATAAAATTATTATAGTCGATATATTCGGAAACAAGACGACCGTTATCTTGTTCATAAATCAGGACCGTCGAAAAAGAACAAAGACTGTTTTCCAGGTTATATTTTTGATTGACGAGTTTCGCGAAATCGCCAACCCTATCCGAATTCGCTACGGATGACGAAAAGCTTATCTCCCTCGACGCTTGAGTAAACTATTTTTAGAGGGTTGTCGAGTGCCATTGCCGCGAGGGTGCGTGACAGGACGTCTTTCAGCGATAATAATTATTTCCCTCCTGGATGTATGTCGTTTTTTGGCTCGAAATATGCCGTCGGCTGAGTCACGCGCCGGATTGAGGTAACTCGAGTCACAAGTGTCAGAAATACTCTTAGCGTTGCGTATTGTGTCTGAGTGTGTACTCCGGTAGCTAATATACGAAATATGAGTGGGGTGACAAATGGAAATTGTATCTTTAGATGTATACTATACATGAATGATATCCATGAAAAATGAGACGTGATTTTATATGAAAAAAACGTTACTCTTTGAAGATAGACATGTAAAAATTAATGAGTAAGTTGAATCTATTTGTTTCTACTGCCCTTTGGTAAATTTGTATACAGCTGGTCATTTTTGAAGACAGAAATACAAAATGTAGGTATATAGAAAGGTTAAGGTTAGAAATAGTATTGTATATAACTTTTTTTAAATAAGGTACTAGTGTTTCACGAGGATGATACCGTAGTCCTTTTTCGCCATGTTTTCTTAATTTTTTTATATATTACATTATTTCTGTTATTTCTTATTTTTTTGTTTTGATTTCATCTTATTTTGTAGTTTTTAAGCTACTTCAAAAAAAGGAGGAGGTTCTCAATTCGTCTGTATTTTTTTTTTGTAATATGTGTACACTATAATTTTTGGCGAAATGAAATATGTTTTCTAGTCGCATATGCTGACTTAATATGTAATTTAATAACTGATTTACAACTAAAACATTCAATATCGCGTATCGTCTGGTTTTTGAAGTCGGATAAATAATTGCAATGACATGTATGTCTCTTATTGTGATATGATACTAACGTAAACGCCAACTTTACTACATGGAAAACAATTTTAACGAGCGCCATGCAGTAAGAAGCGGTCCCCCATCGTTGACACGCGTCATTTTTTCTACTGACCGTGATTGAGCCTCGCCATGTCAACTGGTCATATCAACATGACACGACAGTTACTTTACTGAAGGTATTCTATACGTAAGGTCAATACGCATAACATCTTAGTTGAAATCCATTCTGTCAGATGTGCTGTTGGTTAATAGCGGAACTTGAGTCTTGACTGTGCACGGAACTTGAGTCGCCCCGTTCCCGGATATAGAAGTACTTCGAAGGCCGAAGTCTTCGTAGCAGCGGCATGTTGTGCCACGTTAATATATAATGAAAAAAACAACAGCGCAACACTTGCCCATCGGAGACATTACACAGTGACGATGTCGCGCCGGTATTAGACGATAGTGTGCATCGACCCTAACCTGTCGTACTACTGCTTGCATTGGCACGTTGCGTTTTTGCCGCCCGCAACAAAAATGTGCGATAATTAAGCCCCGTTACTTGGTTGTCCGAAAAGGACGGATGATTAATTATCGGTAATTCGTAACGATATCTTGGAACTATGTAATTAACAACTGCAGTTAGTCGCGTTAAAAACGCTGCGCAAAAACTCATCTGGCTTACATGTATAATCTGGACTAATTAGTCACTCGGTGATTCGGTACTTCGTGGTAAGGTTGTTTTATGTGGGCACCTGTAAATATTATATTTGTGGAATTGTTGCTATTACAAGTATATTAATACCCAAAGACATTTTTACTTCTCCAGCTTAGCAGTCTGTATAGCAGTTCTATTCGAGATTTAATAAGATATCAGTCCTATACGAGATATAACGATAAACAACTTCGCACATGAACTGCAAACCATATTGATTATTTACTTCAACAACGATATATTTTCGTGTCATAAACGCCACTGAGTCGTAAAACGCATCGTATACGCATCGACGGTGTTCATTACATAACTGTTACTGTAAGATAAATAATATTTTTACGTCAATGTATACTTTTGTTACGACGAGGACGGTTTGCGAAACCGGTCCATTATTATCGCGACATACTCGTGATTTTAATGCCATATTTCGTCCCCGGAAACCAGAGTGGATGTGAATAACAGTAGTTAACGGTTTGTTCTTGTTACGTTTACTTATAATATCGTTTTCGTGAACCGATTGGATAATAAAAGTAATAATAATGGTTTGGAACTACTTTTAACGTGGCATTTCAATACATGTAAACGTCTAAATACCTACCTAATACCCACTCGTATTAGAAATTTTAAACTTAGACACAGAACATGTGCTTTCGCTCATCAGACAATTTTTTGTCCGGAGCAGGAGTCGAGCCCACTTCCGGCTCAGCGGTCAGGTTCGCTGTCCACTAAACCAACGGAGCAGTATTATGTATTCAATACACAGTCAATATACGCTTGCCGCTTGCGTGGATTAAATCCGATCTCAATTAGGATGGTGATTGAGTTTTACATTACATTAATTCCACAGTCTCTAAGTTTGAAATAGATGTTATATCAAAGCCTCTAGGGAGATAAATGTCTAACAAGCCTTCTCAATCGGTCTATTGTTAGTCCGCTCTTTGTTTTGTCCCGAAAAGCTTTATAAACTTAGATAATAAAAGAACAAAGGCCAAATGGATAAATAGAAATATAAATGACTTTTAGATGATTGTAATATTTAAATAAACAATTGTGTTAGTCATTTCAATATAGCGTGCTGCCCCGATGAATTATACCTACTTCGATCTCAATAAATAATACAGCGGTTGAAAATATATTGTTATATTAAAAAAAAAACAACCTGCCATTGATATATGTATTACACTCATACTGGACAGAACGAGAAATGCCCTGATCACACAAATAATTGTCCTCGGTGAGAATCGAACCTAGGACCTCCGATTTAGGAGCCAGTTGTCAGCCTTTCATGTTGCAGAGATAGGTACGTGTAACTAGAATTGTAATAGCACGAGCTACCAACTTGTAACAACATGTCACGCCGTGTATCTTTTACGACGCCCCAGAACCTTTGTTAGCCCGCTGTCCTTTGAATACGCGGCGAGGAGTTATTGGATAGTAAAAGGAGACAATGGGTTACGTAACCTCACAGTAAACCGGCGAGTGGAATGTGGGGAAAACGCTATGATGTTTATTTTGTACGACCGGCGAATTGGCTTAGCCACGAGCTGGCGGTGGAAATTATATGGTTTTGTTATGTTTATTATCATTATGATGGAGAGTATAGTAACTGTTGGTATACCAATGTTCATCCGTCTTCCCACTGGGGAAAGTCTGGGGTTCAAATATTGGCCTCGCAACTCTTACTTTACAACTGTACTTACGCATTTTGAATGGACTGTCACTTGTTATAATAAAGAACAGCGTTTCGTGGCTACCTTTCAGAATATCTGTACAACGTTTAACCAATCTCACTCGTAGAAGACCGCTAGAAAGAGTTGATAGACGATCAAGTAGGAGATTTAACAAAGCAGCGCTAGCTAACTAAGCAAGTCTCTGAAAACTTTGTAAATTTGCGACGTTGCCAAACCGTCAAATATTTACCACACTATTCATGCAACATTTGGCGACGCCGCCGACGACGTCGACTGCGTAGCTTCGTAGAGCGACGTACTGCTCTTAAAATCGATCATCTATCCCTCTCACACTCCTAAGCGGCTATCATCGGTATCTCACATAAATTAACGCCGAAGATAATTTATGACCTGTCTGTCCGTTCGTTTGCATGCATTTATCATAGCTAGTGATTGCGAATAGATTATAATTATTATCATACAATGCAGTTGGTCAATCTCGTGTGAATACATGCACTTTCACGATTGCATCATGGTCTAGACGCATTTGTAATGGTTAATTGCATTGCTCTTGTAGAACAGTAATCGTAATTTGATTGTATCAATTATTCCGCTGAAGGTGGACCCGAAATAGGACTATAAAATTTCCTTTAGCAATGAGAAGTATAACATAGCGAACAGTGTATTTTATTTCTCACTTAGAGACAGTAGATTAGGAATATTAAATACTAGCTTTTGCTCGAGACTTCGTCCTGCCCCCGTCGCCGCAATTCCCTTTGGAGGTAGAAATTCGTAAAAATCCAAAATAAAACACAGCCTATGTTACTCGTGGATAATGTAACTTTCGAATGGTGAAAGAATTTTTAAAATCGGTCCAGTAGTTTTTGAGCCTGTTCATTACAAACAAAGTTTTCCTCTTTATAATATTAGTGTCGATTACTGATCTTCACCAAATCTGTTATTAATTCAACTGTGCTTTTCAAATTACATGTACATCTGAATAATTTATAACTTGCAAATAAATGACAAAAACTAATATCGTATAGTAAATTATTTATAAAATTGCAAGCACACGTGTTTCAGTCGTATGAAGTAAAGCGTAACTTCTAATGTGAAAGTACGCCATTTTGGGCGAAAAATTTACTGAATTACCTATAACTTTGTTACAAAATAGCCTTTTAATCTATGAGGAGTAGTAGCAATTTGTGTTTCCTTTCTTCAAGTTTGAAGCCTAACAAATTGAACGCCATAGCGGAGAGGTGAGGGACCTCTGAATGCTGGCTAAGTTTAGCTTTTCAAAAGTTTCCCCCGGCTATTCAAGGGAGCTCGAAGTCTGAAACTTTACCGCAAGTACAATGCGTCACATTCTCAAGAGACAAGGACCTTTGTGTTGTCTTCGGATTAAAAAGGGTGAAACGGAAAAAAGTTGCTTATTTATTTCGTGAGGTGAAATTGTGGAAAACTAAAAATGCTTTACCAATGTGAGAAGTCGAATGTAATGTGTTGAAATTTTTTTACAAAAATGGTATCTTAAGATAAATCATGCAACCATCTCATCCCAAATTAGGCGAAGTTTGTTCAAATATCTGATCAAATACACGTAAGTCAAAAATATGTATAGCACTTGTATTGTGTATAGACGAAATTGCCAGAGAAAACTTACTTCTCATATGGTTACGATTTTGCAAGGAAAGCATGCGTCTTCCTATTACTTAAAATTATATGAACCATTATTAAAACTTGCTAGTAAATGCACAACAAAGCTAAGCTGCGTTATTAAAAAAATTTGAACATGAATAATGTAAAAACTCAAACAGCTAACGGTAATTTGAAAACTGTTCTGTGAAATAATCGAGCTTCGCAGTTTGTGTGAGCTAACAGAGTCTAGTTTTAGAACAGTTTAAAATTTGTTGTGCTCATGTTGGGTATGCATCGCTGACTAGTTAAATTTGTAGTAGTAACATAGATACATTTTAACTTCATTTTATATAATAAATAATTGTTAATTACTATATTTCTTATTTCCCTCGATACGTATACGTTGGAATTATTATAAACAAGAGTCCTAGACATCATCTCACCTACCATCAGCCGAGCTCGAAGTCCAAAGCAAGCTGATTATAAAAAAAAGAGATAGGTTTCGTCTATGGATGCTCGAGCTAACTTTCAAACCCATTTCCCTATCATCACCAATCATTTATGTTTCCACTGTTGGGTGAGTGTTCCAGTCACAACGAGACGACCAGCACGCTATATAGATTTCAAGCATTTTACACAACAAGTTCAGATTGCAGATCCTCGTTTAAAATGTACTCGGACCAAATAACTAAAATATAAATAGAAAAACTTCCGAAATAGAAGAAAATAAAGAAACAAAAAATGAAAAAAGAAACAAAATAAAGATCGAATAAATACCGGAATAGAACAAAAGAAAGCATAACGTCATGATTGCAGTCGCTTACAAACCGGAAGTAATGGTAATTGTGTCGTTATACCGAAAAACTGTCGAACTCCACACAGATAAATTAGTTTCCTTACAACACAATTACATCGTGTAACGAAGGCTCATCATTCGCACCCTTACATAATTCAATTGGTTTCCGCACTCGAATTGCCAGTGTAGTAATAAGCAACCTTACCGCAAACTTGCGAACGCCATGGTTCATGCATTCTTCAGAACTGTCTTGTTTTTGCACTGACTGCAACTGTTAGATGGTGCGACCAGTTATCTGAACAGCGGCGCAATATTTTTTTCGAAGCTATTCACTATACTGTAGACCGCTTAAAACAGCGCGTTTATTACGGAGCATATGGCAGCTATTGTAATGTCATGTTTTCAAGTAGGAATCTCTTCTGTCAGAAACAACTCAGTTGTGGTAATCGTAGCTCATTTTTCTACGTTCATACAGACACACCTGACCCGCCCAAATCCATTCTTTTCTGCTATTGAGCGAACAAATACGCGGGACGCCTTCAAAATCAGTGGCCTTGGTTTGGTTTGGCCCCTTTTTGGCGACCTACTGCATATATTATATATGCTTATTTTATGTTTGTAAATATTTCAAATTGCAGTTGGTGAAATTTACGCTTTTTTTTCTTTTGTTGCTGTAAAGATTGTTAACGATAACGTCCCATAGTTATCACCAACATGGCCACCCTTGCAGGTATCACGTTGTTGTGAGAGCAAATTGTACCGCCAATTTGTGTTACCTTCCGCGTTCGAAACACGCCAAGTGATACATGTCGACGCTGCGGGTGATTTATGTGTTGCCAGCGATAGAGTTGGTGAGCAACTCGGAACAATGCTAGCTCACCGATCGTAACGCGTTCCGAATCAGGAATTGGATGGAAGAGAACGTTGGTCTACTCAGTGAGCTCGGGCAAACTGCGCAATTAGTGGTTAGGTAAGCAGCGATAGCTTAGCGGTTGGCAATTCTCCACTCCGACGAGTCTAGGTTCGATCCTGGCATGCGCCTCTGACTTGCTACGTGCGTTTTATAACTGAAAAAAAATTAATAACACTTACGTTAACGGTGAAGGAAAACATCGTGAGGAGACTTGGACATCTTGGAGATGTTATAAAGCAGGTATATAATATTCTCTGAGGTGTATGAAGCCTACCTATCTGCACTTGGCCCGGCTTTCACTATGAAAGGAGACAAAAGGGTAAATAAAGACATGTGATTCTGGTTCAGTACGACTTTGATTATCAGAAGATGACTATCAGAAGAGACTAAGTAATAAAACGAGTCGCGAATGGCCGCTGCCGCCCACGGATATCTGCAATGGATCTGTAAACTGTAGGAATGGAACTATTAGGATAAAATAAATTAATAAGAGGTGTTAATACTAATCAATTGGTATTTATTAGTAATACAACTGCACGACTGCTAGTTGTCAGTCACCAGTTGTCTGTCAACACGATGTCGACACTTTGAGAAACACTGAACGCAAACATATAAGAATGGGATATTTTGAAACCTTAGGGAATATTAAGTTATGCTGACCCCTGTCCTATGAATCGTCCTCCCTGGGGAGCGATTTTCATTGGATACTCGTACAGTATGTTCTCCTTAAGTAGGTCACTTTGTAATGAATTAAATCAGACGACGTACATATGCCTGGTATACGAAATTGGATTATTAGGTCTTTGCGACTCTCAGAGGACGGATCGCGGTAATGCGCAAATATATTAAGCGCTCACACTAATCACATATGACGTAACATAATGAATAGGAGTGCTTCAGGGCACTGCATTGGTGGAGATATTACCCAGCGCTGGGGTATAAAAAAGTTGCATCTTATTATACCATCACGCAAGGCCGCTAACGGGTTAGACAGGGCACCGAGTGCCAAATATCCCTGACGTGCTTCGCCTACATTACTCGTGGCCACATATAGATATATTGTTTCGACCAGATTTTCCCTAGCTATTTAAAAGAAATCACAGGAGGTGGTTTTTCTAAATCATAGAGAGACGCTTCAATTTTATTTATTTCTATAGACCAGATATCTTCCAGTTAAAGTCCCGTTAAAATCGGTTAAGCCGTTCCCGAGATTAGCCCGGATAAACAAAAAGACATACGGACAAGAATTTAAAAACAAGTTCATTTGTCTTTCCGTATCGTGTAACTAACTATAAACACTTAAGAAAACACAGTTATATTGACATCACGGACAGACACCTCAATTTTATGTATATGTATAGATCGATCCTCTCCGAGCCGCACGGAAGCGCATGTCGAGGGGACATGTTTCAATCAAGGCTTTATCCGTTTTAGATTACTGGCAGTTAGTTTACTAGCACGTCTGATGCGCTAATATAGCATCTGTCCCCTGAGGCTAGCTATCTGTACGTCCATAGTAATCCGTATTGCGATACGTAGTGCGTGCTGCCAAGGCTGCTAAGCACTCAGTAGACACCTACTCAATGGTCCAGTTGGTCCAAAGGTTGGCTGCCCTGATTGTTGAACTGAAGGTAGTGGGTTCCATTCTCAACCAACTGAAATATTTGTGTGATGAGTTTACGTGCTTAGTTTGCACAGCCTTGCACTGTATCTGATCAAATGTCTGTGTGCGAGTTTAGTGTTTAATTAAGTGTAAATATTATATATATTACTAATGGTTCATAAATAAACAGCAGAAAAAACCTTATTAAACCTTCACATCAAATAGAAAACGCATTTTAAAAATATTAATAACTAGCTGTTAACCTCGACTTCGCCCGCGTGTTCAAAATAGTAATGAT
>DWDX01001612.1:0-17923 GCA_018245675.1 Agara michaeli | reverse complement strand
AAACGTAACTGGTGAACTGTGGGGGTGTACTACACTCCTCTGCCTACCCCTTAGGGGATTACAGGCGTGATGTTACAATGTTACGACGATAATACTTGTATGGATATTTTTATTACACCCTGGCTGGGAATTGAGCCCCAAGGCCAGTCGACAGTGTACAACAAACTGTGTTTCAGTTTGAAGGGTTGAATGCCGGTCCACGTGTACATAAATATAATGATAATTCCATTATAAATGAATCCGAAACAACGTTATATAATCGTTTACATGACTGTTTTTTCTGTAATACTCTCTCGTTCAAACGCAAAGGGATGAAAGCTATTACAGCGATGGACGTGATCAAAATACTTTCATTTAATTGATTTCAACGTTTTCTATGGGAGAGCCGTGTTTTAACAATCACTTTATATCACCTGCGTTACGTCGACCTCCACACACGATTTTTGTTCATATACACAGATATGTTAGAGCTTCTAGTCCCATTCGAACGTTGTGTGTTTAATTTGTATAATAAATGGAAAATTGGTACAACTTTTGGCATTTACGTTTTAATATTTACCTATTTATGTAAATACCATATTACTTATCTTGCGTTCAAACGAAAACATTTTACGTCGTATTACATTGCTAAATTCTCCTTTGAAATATAACATTTGTAATGAAAATTACCGTATTATATTTCCTTTATACATGAATAAATTAGACAAATCCGGAATTCAAAAATATTCGAACTATATATTAAGTTTATTTCCAAGCACTAAAGGTCTAGATTCTAAGTTCGCAGCGAGCGCAACTAAGAAATTATTCGCAAAGAACAGAAATATGTTGATGGAAAAAAGAGGTCTTATTCAGTTCTTGGCTGAGCGCTAACAGTTTGAAAGAAAATCTAGCTGAAATACGTACCTTATTTTTAAATTGTCCCAGCAAGCGGTTAAACTTCTTTTTTTTTTAGCTCACGGCAAACGGAAGTTGTCGCGTTTGAGGGTCTCGCTGTCTGGATAAAGCGTCATAGCTTTTATTTTCCCAGCTCGAGTAAATTCCTTCGTGACATTTTTAGGCAAAGTCGAATTGTTGACTTTCTTTTAATGCAGTTGACCTGGGTTACGTTTTTCATATCTCACCCGCTCGTCGATATAACTAAGTCACGCATCTTCTTAACAAATTGGGAAGTTTAATTTAGCTAAAACAGTGAAAGGGCTTTCAATAGAGGACAAGGACCCTACTCCCCCTACCCCTAGAAATCCTACCAGGTACACCTGTGTGTACACAGGAGATTAAAAAGGATTGGAGTAAAAGATAAAGTAAAGATACTTCTTTTCGTTACTGTCGTAATTGGTAATTACTCGATAAACACAATTTTCCTAATCTATTATTATTAGGCTGCGGGTATTGACAAGGTGTCTGCCGAAATGATCAAATACGGAGGCAACGTCGTGCGGAACTCTTTCTGGTTGTTATTATTATTATTATTAGACTATACCATTAACGGTATACGCATTTTAGATTTATTTCAATCAACTTTTAGTTAGACTGAAGTAAAATTATAGATATGAACGTATTCGCGGGATGCATTGCTCACTGAACGTAGAGTAACAGTATATAGGAGAAACATCACTGGACTGGCCTCGTCGTGTAGCGGTTAGAAAACGTGACTGCTGAGCCAAAGGGCGTGGATTCGATTTCCAGTCAGAACAAACATTTGTGTGACGAGCATATATATTTGTTCTGTATCTGGGTGCAAGGAAAATATCGATTTGAGTGTTATGCGCTTATCGGCTGTCCGGTTACCACATATAGCACGGGCATCGAATTGCCTAATCTGGAATCAAGTGGCCTTATTCGAATTGTCACGGTTATTTCTCACCGAATTCAAAAAGAGGAGGAGGTTCGCAATTCGTCTGTATTTTTCTTTTATTAGTACGCCGTTCTTACGAGATTACGAAAACAAAAGATACCTACAAGAGAATTACGTACCAGTCAGATAAAGTAACGCTAATGGAATGCCGTCTTCCCTCGACGCTGTCCTGACCTCACACGGCCGCCCCCGAACAGTCAGTCACATTTAATTACACTCCCGCCATCCAGTTTCAATGTACATTTCTGAGTTCCGAATCAAAATTGGACGATCCGACAAAGTGTGCGTTCCGTTCGTTCGTCATTTGTTCATCGCCCGAACTCTAGGCCGTTGTCCTCGCCCGCATGTCCGCCACATAATATCCCATCGTTGCATAGACAGGTCTCGTGGTCGTGTAGTTACAGACCCTTACTGCAAAACCGGAAGTCGTGGGTTTGATTCCCGCCCGGGACAAACAATTGTTTGTTGTGTGTCTGGGCGTAATAAAAATATCTGTACATAATATAAGTATTATTTATATTGTATGTATATACGTATGTATGTTTGTCAGCTGTCCAGTTATTCAACACATACACAGGCATTCAATTGTCTAATTTGGAATCAGATAACCGTGTGCGAAATTGTCCCCCAGTTATTTACAAGAAAGAAAAACAAGTTTATTTATTATACAAAAATAGACGCTTTTCGATACACACGCAAGACATAACAGAAACTCAGAACAGAACTCGCATAACAGAAAAATGTCCCTTTAACTCGCCGATAGCAAATATTTCACTTTCAATTCTCTTATTTGACATCTCTCTACATCTCTCTTCTCTCTCTCTCTCTCTCTCTTCTCTTATCTGACATCTCTCTACATCTCTCTTCTCTCTCTCTCTCTCTTCTCTTATCTGACATCTCTCTGAAATCTATCCGTTATCTTGAAAATGATAAGCGTGAATTGTTTGTAACTGTTATAGTGATAAAAGAGAAAAAATAAATGCAATGATGAATGAATCTTTGAGTGCCCGCCAAAGTTCAGAATGTGGAGAATAAATGAGAAATTACAATTCAAATACTGAAATAAAACCAATTCGGATTGGAGCAGCATGTTAGGATATACAGTATCACCATATCCATATGTGGGAAGAGTCCTGTCCAGCTGTGGGACTTAACTTTTGCTCTGAAAAAGCCATCACAAAGAAACTCACGTCTGCTAAGCGAAACGATATTTATTTGATTGGTTATTTATTTATTTATCGTGAAATGTTAAGCCAATATCGCAATACAATAATAAAGGACAATGAAACCCGCGTGCCCGTAAGTCTTGACCGCACACGGCGATTTCCCTCGGGACTTTCATTTATACAGCTCGATGTTACAAAGACACGAACCACTTCCCTGGAAATGTTAAAATAACATTGCTTTCTTTATTAACTGCTTTACAATATTGATTAGCACGAGCAGTGATAGCCTAGTGCATAGGTTCTCAAACTTTTCTCATCTACGGCCCACTTTGGTAATCGATTATTTCAAGGCGTCCCCCTAAATCACTTTATTTTAAATATACTCAGTCATATCATCACCTTCTTCCCGCCAAATGAATCCCTCCATAGTGAAGCCCTCCATATTGAATTGCGCAACTTTGCAATACCTTAGACGCTGTCAGAAATAAAGATTTATAATAATTACTATTAACAACAACTGTTAAAAATAACACCGCATGCAATGTCATCCATTTCATTTTACTCATAACAGAACCGTACGTTATTTTGTAGAAAAAACGCAATGTATACAAACGTAATTAAATAGACGCCCCGAGGGAAATAGCCGCGGGCGGTCAAGACTGGCGGCGAATGGGATTTCATCGCCGTTGTTCTATTGTGAAATGACTTTTCACTATTACAATAGAATAGAATAGAATGTATTTACGGTAACGCAAAGTCACGTACACAAGAGAAAGATGTAATACAAAAAAAAATTAAATAAAATCTAACAAAAAAATCACACAGGACAAAAATCTAAAATTAGTAATAAAATAAAATAACAATATCATTATACATAACGTATTTTAACATAAATATTAAGCGATGAAATAATAAATCGTGCAAGTCCTTTTTTACGCTAAATGTAATACCCATATAATATCTGTAACAAATCTATATAACTATATAAGGATACACAAACTTCTATATAAATTCTCAACCCCACATAACAACTTTGGGTAGGAATTCAAAAAACCAAGAAGCGCATTAATTAAGAATCTATGTGAAAAAAATCAGAATTCTAATTTCAGCGGATTCAGCTGGATGTTAATTTCTGGTTTAGTCAGTCAGCCAGTCAGTCATTCGGTTATTCGGTCATTCAGTTATTCAGTCATTCGGTTATTCAGTTATTCAATCATTTAGTCATTCAGCGAGTTAATCAATCATTTTCCTGTTTATATATGTGTGTATATTGATAACATAGTCCAAGGTGTGCAGGTTTTGTCTCCGTGCATTTTCGTCTATAGAAATATATCATAAAACCTCACGTATGTAGTGACGTAGACAGTATAAAGGCAGTAAAACCGGAAGCGAGTGAATAAATAAAAACTCTTTTCCTCAAAGATAAGGCTTACTATTAGCATAAAAAGGCATACGCTCCGGAAAAGTGAATCTTCCTGTAGGCTTGTTAGGGCTGGCAGACACTAAATAATGATATTTTAAAATAAATTCTATTCTTTTGTTGTTGTACGTGACTATACACATAGGTATATGTATGTAAGTAGAAGAGCATAATAATGTGTAAAAATTTTTTTATGTAAAAAAATGTGTAGTATTTTATTTTCCTCATGCATAATATTCTAATGAGGTACACAGCTAACTACATAGAAACAAAGGAGCCATGCAGATAAATAAAATTAAATGATTTATTATCAACAATGTTATCGCTAACTATAACTGTAAATAAAAAAAATGTCGGCTACCTTTCGGAAAACCCTATAAAATTTTGGAATGGACAAACACCTTAAGGTCCTCCTCGTTATAATATGATCGACTAGATAAAAGGCTTGTGCTCAGGAATCCTTAAAGCGAAAACACACGGGCATATATTTCACCCTCATCGTTGTGAAATTTTCATAGACATCTTAAGAAATGAAATTTTAAATGTTCCGCGCAAAAAATAACAGTAACCTAAACATGCTTCAAAAGCATTAATTTACTGGCTTATTTCAAGCAACTAACAGAAAGCATATCGTATGCGTTCTATTAGTTGCGAAGGGACATAAGGTAAAATAGGAAGGCGGTTTACACCGTTCGAATATTTCCCCGTACGATTCAAGATGATCTTAATGCTGAAAAGGAATACATCAGCAAAGGAACACCACTCCTCGCAATTTGAACATTTGTCACTCCGCCACTAAGTCTTACCCTCCATATTTGTCAGTTTTTGATGACACGAACGAATAGCTGTTTTACTTTGAACTAAAATAATACCCACATTTTTCCTGTATAAATTTATGTCTTCCGCATTTTCAATAAAATGACTAGCCTATAAAGTTTGAATTCAGTTACGAAAAGAAATATTAAAAGATGTATGAAAACAAATGTACCTACAACAATTATAATACTCTAAAATATTTTAGTAGTATAAAAACATAGTTGATGAAATTTATTAATAAAACGTCAGCGATGGCCTAAAGACTTCTATTTTTAATCTATTTTTCATGGCTTCCTAGTCGTTCCGTTCATGATTGTCCTTCCCGGTACCGCTGTGTTAACGTTTCGAACTACCACCCTAACCGCCAGCAACCCCGAAAGCCTCCTTTTAGCCGCCTCTTATCACATACAGGACATTCTGCTCTCAAGCTACAGAGACGAGGACAAGAGAACACGTATCCGGGCGCGGATACAAAATGGAAAAAAAAAATCAGAAACAAACTCAGTCCGAAATTTCACGATTACAATTAATTACTGGCAGCTACATATGTATATGTAAACGCTTAATTGAAAGGCTCGGTCGGCCTTTTGCATATTCCGACCGCGATTGAAACCATATTGGAGCACGTTTGCGCTTAATCCACGGTGGAATTTTGTGTTTGCATAGCGTTATGTTGATCCAAAATTAGGCAATGCTGTTTGCGAATGTCTTTGGGGTATTGCGTAGTTCGGTGAGTGAATAGTATAAAATATATGGATTTCTATATACCTATATGTAGAAACGGTGTTGCAAATCCGTCAGAATTTTGACATTTCAAAAACAGCTCGATCGAACTTCGGTTTTTGATACGAGGATTGTGAAATACTAGTTTTATCACACAGCTTCACTCAAGTGGCTGTAGCAAAGCAAAGAGACCTTGAAGGAGAAATGTGAAAATTAGAATGTTTAATAGATAATAATAGATAAAAACATAAATAGATACATAGATACATAAATAGATAGATAGATACATAAGTAGATCGATAGATAGATACGTAAATAGATAAATAGATACATAAATAGATAGATAGACAGATACATAAATAGATAGATACATACATAAATAGATAGATAGATACATAAGTAGATCGATAGATAGATACATAAATAGATAGATACATACATAAATAGATAGATAGATAATAATAATAATAATAAGCAAATAGGATTTGCGTCATTGTCAGTAGGTACCATAGAAATACATACCATACAAGTTAGTCAACGGATAATTAAATTTGAATAATTAAATTTGTCCATTCATGTCTACCCGCCGGGATCGTACACGGAACCCTCTGCACAGCTGACGTGAACAGTAAATGTTGCGCCAAATTAGGCGAAAACAGGATAGATGCTTTATTGCTTCATTGTCATTGTCCACGACGTTTACTTAAGACCGGAAAAAAAAACAAAAATAAAATTCTCCTCCGATTAACAGAAAACATTGGTATTTTAAGCTTTCTGTTTATTTTCTAGCAAATATTATTTTTATCCAAACCAAAATAAAAAGTTGTAATGAAAATAACTAAAGGAATGACAATAAAACTTTGTTTCGGGAGAAGAAAACAAAACGAACAGCGGATACTTTTAGAAAAACTTTCAACGGTACTATTCAGATATCCTTGAGACTATAATTTATTGGAGTATTTTAATCGCAAACAACACGAAAAAATAAGAATGAGCGCTCTGTTAAGCGAAAAACACAATTAATTTCTTCGATATTGATGCCTTTATAGAATCTGTAGACGTGTTCGAAGGACAAAAAGTAAACGCTTCAAAGGACGTATTAGCTGTTGAAAATAACGAGGGTATTAAAAATATATGACATTTTTTTGATAGCCCTGAATACACAAAAACTCAATGCGAATAGCCAACGGTCACCTCATCATGTTCATATGAAAGTTTTCTGTATTCAAAAGGGTTTTAACGTAGCCACGCTTTCTACGGTCTCGGCATTCGGTGGTAGCTGATCCAAAGAGCAAACTGTGCTCTTTAGTACTTTGTACAAGCATTCCCGATATTTTCTTACGCCACAGAAATCTTTGGACGTTTTTATATATTCACTGAGTTCTTTGTGCGCCTTTGTCGACACAATTTTGCTTACAAACTACTTATGTAACATTCATAACTGTTCAACAAACCTATTTGTTACAGAATTAACGTAAAGCAATTAATACTGCAATCCAAAGCAATAGGACTATAGCGAACTATATATAATTCATAGCTAGGACCATAAACGACCTTTGCAAAATTTAAGGCTACCCACCAAAAAATAATCCAATTAAACTCTTTCGTATAACTGCAAGGAAATATTTAAATGACAGACTTTACCAATTACTACCAAAAGAAAGCTAGATGCCAATAACTCGTGAAAATTTCTAAGTAGATGAAGATTGACTGGAGCTGCCAATGTTAATGTTCAGGTCTATTTAAAAAAACGCAACGTCTACGATCCCCGGAGAAAATATTTCGGGCCGGAGCAATTAATTCTTCAAAAGGCGACAGGCGTAAGGAAACCGGGGCAAGATAGCGTTGGACACTTATAAAATTACAAGATTATCTTGAGTTAAGGGTGGCTTTCTAGAAACAAGACGCCTATTATTCGACTGTCGAATGCGTTCTATAACAACGTTCGTACGAGTTTCGAAGTGACTCTGTTTATTGAGAGTGGTAATAATAATACACGCCTGTTTCGGAAACTCTTGACTGCACCGTCTGCCAGTGATGAACGTAGACGAAGCACGTCAGGTTTGTAAGAATAGAGATATTTGGCACTCGGTGCTTTCTGGCTACCCCGTTAAGTACCTGGCGTGATGGAATGTTATTGTTGTTGGTAATAATAATAACGGTGATAATTCCACGCTGCCTCAGCTTCTGTTAATGCCTTTTTTGAAACTCCGAGTTTCCTGAGCCTTGTGAAGTTAACCAATCCGCACGCGGTGGCCTTAACATGTTTTCGCCACAATAATATTTTGCTAAGCGGAATAAATTGTAAAATCGTTTTTATAAGAACGTGTCGTTATGGTTTCGAGAGCCCACTGCAATGTCTCCCATTACAGCCTCCGTCAACGATAATTATTTAAATGTGCCGTCCTCGTCCCCCCGCTAACTAATTTAGTTGGGTTTGTTTGAGGGTAAAGTAAATTTTCTATTAGACAAAGAATGCAAAAGTTGATCTTCTTTTGTCCTCTCGAATGACGCGAAGCTGACCTTTTAATTGGCACAATTAGTGTTAATTTTAGTTAGCAAACAAAATTACGTGTTTGTCGTTCATTAGTTAGGCGAATTGCTTTTGTAGTCGTATTTTTTGCTTAAGTCATCAGAGAAGTACTCAGAGAAGACCAGGTCAAAAGTACTAGTACTGTTTGAGAAGTTTGTCTAGACCATAGCTGATGGATCTCTAACAGGCAAAAAGTGTGCATTGTATATCCTTTATAAGGGTTATAGCATGAATTATAAGTATAACTATAATAATAAATAAAACAATTTAAATTAGAATTGGGTACTATAAAGCAATAATGAATTGTCGCTGGTTTTTCCTGCTTGTTACTTGTCTTCTTTATCGATTTGTATAAAAAGATATATAATATATTCATGAAACATATCCACATACATATGTATATTGCTTTGAAATATTGCAGTTCCAATAACATCGGCTACTGACCCAAAATGCGGCATCCATTAATTCATAAAAGACTGTTGTGAAACCTTGATACAAATTGTGATTCAAATATTTTTTATTCCTATTTTTTTTTTAAATTCTGATTTTATTGGATTCTTCACTTAATCAACATATAATCTATACCCTCTATACCCGTGCGCTCAAGCCTTGGATAACCACCAGTACACTAAAACTGTGTACCAAATGTATGTATATGCTAAAGTGCATACATATTATGACTATATTATCATAACAGAGGCTGCGTTGAGAGTTTAGAATGAACTAAGCTTCTAATTACGAGTATGCCGCGGCGCATCGTGGGCAACTTCCAATTTAGGTTATATACGCGCACGCCAGTTTGCAGCCAAGTTCCATTTAAAATGAACCGCAAATTAAGTAACTTGCTTTATTTGCAAAAGGGCGTATGTATTTCATTACACGTTCGTTAGATTCTTTTATCCACTGCTTCCATCCTATCAGCTGATAATTTTGTAGTTATTGCTATTTTATTATTAGGTTTTTTAACTCCAATCAAGATTTAAAAATTTCAGTTCATAAGCGATGAAAGATTCCAAAATTACAGTTCATAATCGGTAAACGATTCTATAATTTTCCAAAATGTTTGAATATTCGGTGAACGATTCCAATATTTCAGTTCAGAATCGGTAAAAGATTCTAAAATTTTAGTTCATAATCAGTGAAAGATTCTAAAATTGTAGTTCAGTTCGTAAGCCAACGTGAACGTTCGTTATCCGCGAACTGTGTACACAATGTTTATGTACATATTTGGAGAGCATTATCATAATAGCGCGCGCTGAGAGTTTAGATTAAACTAAGCTTATAATGTCAAGGACGTAAATCGCATCCCCTGGGATCTTCTATATCGTTCTATTTGACTTTAGTGAATACAAAAATTGATGCCAACATCACCAGAGCTTGAGAGAATCGAATAAAAAATTATTATGATCAGTTTCTTTCCAAGGGTTGTTGGTCTTCGTTACTTGCAGAAGATTACGTTAGTGAAACAAATATAATGTTCGGTGATGTGATAATTTCTTTATATCGATATTTTCTTTCCCTACACCGTTGTCTTCGTTGAAGAAGCACTTGAGATTTCCATATGAGACTAGATCTATTTAACAACATTTCACCAAAATGTGGGTAGACTATTTTTAGATGTTACATTTAGGGTTTTGTCCATAATACTATTTTTAGCCATCACAATGTAGGTCGTTCGTCCGCCGCCCTTTCAACTCAACAATTATTAATACTCGTACTTACTGCCCGCGCTCCATCCGTACCTCCGTGAGCTATTTTTGTATCGTTTTAGAATATAAAATATCTCGTCTCAATAAAAGATTATATTAATAGTATGCTAATAGTAAAAGGTTTTAAAGATTGAACCGTGCCAAAAAAAACTCAAATTTCATCTCTTTCTAATGTATACCTCTTTCTGTAGAAGCAGTCGTAGTCTAGGTGATTTTTCGCCGTCCATTTTGGGTGTGTGGGTATCGGAAGGGGCACGTATCTCTCGCTTCAATCAAGTATCATTCGCTAAGACAGTAAAAGAAATGATCGTAACGAAATCTTTAGCTTTTATAATTCTCCAGAATATTCTATGAAGCATCGACATATATTGATCCGCAATTGGCCAACATTGTGTACCTATGGAAATGATATTTCGCTCATATGTATATTATAAATATAAAGACTAATAGGAAATGTGGTTTTTAACAGGTTAATTGTTACTGTGATTAACTGTAAATACTGTAACGGATGTCTATTCAATCATATATGTACCCAAATATATGTTATATGTTACCAGCACAGACTAGACATTGTAAGTAAGGTGAGATGTCTACGGAAGTAAACAGTGCTTCTCAAAGGACGTCAAGCGAGGTAGCCGACTACACATTGGACAAGATAAATTGCCTCAACGATATTACAACTATCACACAGCCTCGCAAAGGACAGACTGTACGGAGCAATTTGTATGCACATTGCAAGATATATGTATGTGCGTAGAAATTTCCACAGACACAAATACACATTTATCCACCTCTTATTATTGATTGTTATCCAGATTACTTCTTCGTGCTTCATCGACTTTTGAGGACCTGTATTCTTTAAGAACGTACGTAAATTTGCACTAGTCGTTTGGTGTTTTTGAATGTAGCTACATTGGTATTTTCCAAGTCATTATGCCCATACTATGTTTTATTTATTTATTTATTTACAGAATGACTCTGACATAATCAGATACCTTACAAACTTAGATAGTATCCCATACTATGTATTCCACACGAACGAGACCGCAGGACGCAACTAGCAATATCAAAAAAGTAGATGTTGACAATAACTTTAATATTTACACAGCTGCTTAACACATTCTATATAGAGGAGCAAATTTTGTACGAAGTAATAAAACCAAAAGAAAGGCATCAAACCAATCAGACAAATCAAGAATTCAAAATTATTAACAATAATAAAGACTATGCTGACAAATAACAATGATTGTTGCCCAAAGAACCACGAATCCAAAAACTAAATTACATTTCGTCTCTGTATCCCTTAGCCCATTTCTTGTTCGTTTTCACAAAGAGGTCCCAGAAGGTCAATCTTCGATTGTAGGGTCTGGTTCCCGTGAACATGTGTGCATCAATGTTCAGATAATTAAACGATTCCTTCGTTATCGGCAGCCATTTCTCTGGTAAAAGGTCTGTAGTCACAGGAGTGGGGTCTCTGAAACATGCCCAAAACAGTCACTATCGAAGAATAGTAGCAATTTAAAAAATGTGTCTTTTTTGTTCGGTATCTAATGTTGAAAAAATTTAATGAAACCAATAAACTTTTTTGCTAACACTAAAGAATTGTTGCATGACAGTTCGAAAATCTTGATTGTACTTCAAATTCTTTCAGTTGTGTTAACTATAAAATGTTTTTGTTCGATTATGGTAACCTTGACATAATTCAGAGCAGATAATATGTATCTGTATCTTTTCGTATCAACCGCATCATAAGTATCAGATTGCCTATGATCTTATCGTAAATATTATCGACCCAACTGTAAGTCTACATTCAAATAGTTGGCTAATTTACGTACCCATATTTGACGAAGTTTGTCCAAAGTGTGGTCATTCGATCAATGATTAACTGATCTTCAGGCGTTGCGTCGGTTTCGTATGATATATCAAAGAGATAGGCAATTTCATCAGCATGCGCCGCACCGCCTTCCTGAACATTGAACCTTTTTCTCACAAAGTTTCTCTCACCGACGTATGAAAATACATAATAATAGACCGTTTCGGCGCCGTTATCTAAGTACTTGGCCAAGCTCCTCTGCGTTGGGTGATTAAAATAAAAATCCGATGAGAAATCAATTAGCTGCCATTTAACATGTTCAGAAATTTCCTCATCTCCAATGTAAAAGCGGCGTACGTACTTCGCTACTTCATCAAGTTCATCGCCAAAGTTGTACGACATCGCTAAATCATCTCCAAAAATATTTTGTTCGTCTTTATAACCTTCCGGGTCTTTAAGGAGAAACTTCAACAGTTGTTCATCATTATTATAACCAGCTAGAATAGGTATTGTTTTAGCTTTAGGCACTGCGGTATTAATTGCATAATCAGTTACGAACTTTTCTATACCGTCGAAATCTTTTTCAACGCAAACGACAAATGATAATGCCAGTTCTGTAACTGTTCCAATGATAAGTGCAGGTTCGATTCCCGAGAGAAATGATATAGCTTGGTCAAGATCGTCAGTGTCGAATCCGAGGTGCTTCGCTATGCGCAGAGGGGCTGTAGTGTCTGGGTCTGTAAAGGTGAAAGGAGAGAGAGCAGTACCACTTTGCAAAATGACTTTGTTAAAGAGCTTTTCTTGTTCCGACATCAAGTGTAAATCTACAGAAACCCCGCCGGCACTTTCACCGAAAATAGTTATTTGATTTGCATCGCCACCAAATGCGTCTATATTATTTTTCACCCATCTCAAAGCACTAAGTTGGTCCTTTAGCCCTTGATTTCCTGGAACATCTGGTCTATCCAGGCACATGAAACCGTATGGTCCAACGCGATAGTTTAGTGTTACTAAAATGACATCGTGGCGTACTAAAAATTTGGGTCCGTAAAGGAATCTTCCAGCAAAACCAATTTTGAATCCGCCTCCATATATCCATATTAATACGGGCAACGGGGCCTCCGATGTAGCAATATTTGGTACGTATATATTGAGATGTAGGCAGTCTAAGGTACCCGTGATAGTGTTACCAAATTCCTCAACTTGTGGACATATTGCCGAGTCATCGAATGCTTCAAAAGTATCCTCGAAATTTGGATATGGAAGAGATGGCTGTAAACAATGAACAATTCTAAAAGTTGATTTGAAATTATAGGTAATTAATTAGATACAGATATTTATTGTTTTATGAATTCCTATTTTATTTTAGCATATTTTAGCATCGTTGAATTGTATTTTATCAGTTTTTGGTTAGATGCGATATTATTCGACTTGATCCGAATTGATTACATTTTAATAGGATGACACTTTATGACAAATTTTCAAGACCATTTCTGGAAGCCATAAACATTCTATGTACAAATGCATTAATAAATTAAATATCATTGAGAGGTATAATCGTACGATTGAGATGTTCATGAATTTAAAAAAGGGACACACGCTAAACATCTAAACTATACCTTCAAATACATTGTCACTGTGTTACAGCATACTAAACATTGAATTACATAAAATTTGGATATGGAATAGATGGCTGTAAAAAATCAAGAATTCAACAAAAATAGCAGTTAAAGTATTCAAGATTTTTGTTCACAACCGGAATAATTACTAAGCATCTGAATTACACTTACATACAACATTGTTTTCCTACATGGTACTAAACATTCCAGTGTCAAATCAACTTACCCCAAACGGATTGCTTTCGTTCACTCTTGCGTACGGAATGCCAAGGAACATGGAATAATCTCCATCGCTAGCCCTGAGGCCTCTTATCAAACCCACTTTTGTATCTACCAGAGGATCCAACCGATTCCGAGCTTCACCGCATCCAAGGAATAAGAGTAACGCAAACGTCCACCACATCTTGAGATTGGGCAATATCTGACATCAGATACTGAGAGCATAAGCATGTCCAATTGATAGAACTACTTGAGATTACATATCTTCCGATAAATATGTGATATACAATGTTTGCCGACTTCGGAATATTTTTGTTGATGTAATGCTACCGGTCATCTAGATGTATTGAAATATGTATTTTATATATAGGAACGTCGTTTTTTTTGAAGTCAGTGATTTAATAAAAGTTTTCAGACTTTTGGCTGGAAATACAACCTATCCACTTATTCAAATGTGACGTACCAAATGCAAGTAAAACCACGGGATACCACCACCACCACACCAACCAATAATAACTAAAACATATCTATTGACTCAAGTTTTAATATTTACACCTTTGTTCCTATACTTACTTTACACATTTCGTTTTTTTATTAGGAAAACCATAAGTCTCTACAAAGTTTCCAAAATAAAAGCAAAACCATTAAACCCGTCTAAAAGTCTGCTGGAAATTCAAGCGATTCTTTGTAATAGTAACAAAATCTATTAAATCGTATGACAAGGTAAGGAGGATTGCTACTTAAAGAACCACGAATTTGTTAAATTAAATCATATTTAGTCTCTGTATCCTTTAGCTGCTTTCTTGTTCATTTTCACAAAGAGATCCCAGAAGGTCATTCTTCGATGGTACGGTCTGGCTCCCATGGCCAATTGTAAATCGATGCTCAGATAATTTAACGATTCCTCAGTTACCGGCAACCATTTCTCTGGTAAAAGGTCTGTAGTCACAGGAGTGGGATCTCTGAAACGTTCCCAAAACATAGTCATTATCCAAGAATAGTGACAGATCGGGAATTTGAGAATCATCCAAATGCAGTCATGTATCAACCGTCACTTTTATTACAGTTATGAGATTCGTCGCTTCACTGACTGTACAACTTTTTGGCCGCAATTAAAAAGCTATTTTGTAGATGTGGTAACGACATTTTTATTGTCTAGTATCAAAATGTACTATGTAAATTAGGATTCTCATTTTTTTAGGTTTTTTCATAACTGACGTTACTCTACGTTCATGACAACTAAAATTTTATTAAATACTGAGCAAAACAGACAAACAAAACTTATAAACGCCTTGAGAAATCGATTTAACAATTGTTGCATAACAATCCAGTATCTCGTTTTAACTTCAAACTCCTTCGATTAGGTTAACATTGATATCATTCACAGAACATTATATCCGTCTGTATTGTTGTATCAACCGCATCGTAATCAGATTGCTGATTTATCATCTTGTCGCATTTATTTTCAACATTCGAGTAAATTCTCCGGCACTTAATTCAAGTCAATACATTGTGTACCTACCCATACTTAGCGAAATTCGTCCAAAGTGTGGTCAATCGGTCAATAGTTAATTGATCGTCTGGAGTTACATCGCTTTCATATGATATATCAAACAAATATGCAATTTCATCAGCATGCGCTGCACCACCTTCTTGAGCGTTCAACCTTTTTCTTGCATAGTTTCTCTCACCGACGTATGAGAATACATAAAAATACACCGTTCTAGCACCGTTTTCTAAGTACTTGGCCAAGGTTCTCTGCACGGGGTGATTACAATAAAAGTCCGCTGAGAAATCCATTAGCTGCCATTTAACGTACTCGGAAATTTCCTCATCGCCAATGTAAAAGCGACGAATATAATTCGCTAACTCATCAAGTTCGTCACCAAAATTGTAAGCTGAAGCTAAATCGTCTTTGAAAATATTTTGTTCATTTTTATAATCTTCGGCATCTTTGTACAGATATTCCATTAATTGTTCATCATTATTGTAACCAGCTAGAATAGGTATTGTTTTAGCTTTTGGCACTGCTGTATTAATTGGATAGTCAGTTACGAACTTTTCTATACCGTCAAAATCTTTCTCAACACACACGGCAAATGATAGCGATAGTTCTGAGACCGCTCCTATAATAAAGTTGGGTTCGGTTTCTGAGAGAAATGATATTGCTTGGTCAAGATCGTCAGTATCCAAGCCGAGGTGCCTAGCTATCTGCAGAGGAGTTGTAGTATCTGGTTCTTTAAAAGCGAAAGGAGAGAGAGCAATACCACTTTGCATGATGACTTTATTAAAGAGCTTTTCTTGTTCTGACATCAAGTGTAAGTCAACAGAAACCCCGCCGGCACTTTCACCAAAAATAGTTATTTGATTTGCATCGCCACCAAACGCGTCTATATTATTATTTACCCATCTCAGAGCACTAAGTTGATCTTTTAGCCCTTGATTTCCTGGAACATCTGGTGTATTCAGACACATGAAGCCATACGGTCCGACGCGGTAGTTCAGGGTTATTAAGATTACATCATGGCGTACTAAAAATTTGGGCCCGTAGATGAATCTTCCAGCAAAACCAAATTGGAACCCGCCTCCATGTAGCCATATTAATATGGGCAACGGGGCCTTAGAGGTAGCAGTATTAGGTACGTATATATTGAGACGTAAGCAGTCTAAGGTACCCGCGATGGTGTTACCAAATTCCTCAACTTGTGGACATATTGACGAATCATCGAATGCCTCAAAAGTGTCCTCAAAATTTGGATATGGAATAGATGGCTGTAAAAAATCAAGAATTCAACAAAAAATAGCAGTTGAAGTATTCAAGATTTTTGATCACAACCGGAATAATTACTAAGCATCTGAATTACACTTACATACAACGTTGTTTTCCTACATGGTACTAAACATTCCAGTGTCAAATCAACTTACCCCAAACGGATTGCTTTCATTCACTCTTGCGTAGGGAATACCAAGAAACATGGAATAATCTCCATCGCTAGCCCTGAGGCCTCTTATCAAACCTACTTTCGTATCTACCAGAGGATCCAACCGATTCCTAGCTTCACCGCATCCAAGGAATAAGAGTAACGCAAACGACCACCACATCTTGTGATTGGGTATTATCTGACATCAGATACAGAGACCATAGCATGTCCAGTGTTCAGGTGATAGATCTTCTTGAGATTACATATCTTCTGATAAGTATGACATGTGCAACAACGTTTGCCGAGTTGGGAATATTTTTGTTGACCTAACGCTACCGTTTAACTATATAGATATGTCTATGTTATCTATAGAACATCGTTAGTTTGAAAGTGAGTGATTTAAATAGGGCTACATAAATAAATATCAGGTTGGAAAGTGTCTCATAATGTCGTCGTTATAATCCAATTATCGTTTAACGCGGCACTCGACTTCCTTCCTACCTTCGATTTCCGTAATAGCCGTTAGGGAACTCGCGTAACGAAATAATAAATGTAATAATAATATTAATTAGAGGTAGAATATATAGGATTCTTAAGAATAGCGTAGCATCTACAACTGATTTCATGATTTCTGCGAATTCGTGTATAGCTAGCTATATGGATGTTTCCTTGAAAACACCATTCAATATTACATTACGAAAACACTATTACGGTACGTGCAAACAAAGCAATATATCTGAAATTAAAATCGCCATGGGATGTTGTTGTTGTCTTTGTCAATAGAGAAAACGATCTCTATTGACATTTTTTTGTCCGCTGGCCTATTTCCTATTATGACGTTTCCCGTTATCACAATACGCGATTTGTTTTGAAGTCAACGAACAGCCATTACTCTATTTACTCTCCTTTGTGCAGATGCCGGCTGCGTGACCTACATCGTCATGGGCTAGCTTCGGGCGGAGGCTTTGCACAAGATAAAAGACGCAATATTGAAAACTAAGACTACGTTACAAAGGCAAACTTTTTAAACTTACGAACACAATCCAAATGTAAACTTATTTTATTATTACCATTATACTATCATGGCAGCTCCTTCATGGGGTAGGCAGAAAGCACCGAGTGCCAAATA